>JAPQRP010000018.1:30025442-30041983 GCA_037367295.1 Apogon hyalosoma
CATGATACACACAGGAGTTAGTACTTGATTGCATAACCATTGTTTTTGATGATTTTTGATGGTCTAATAATTTTTTTTCCACGACTGCATAGTTTTAATTTTTAACATTTCAGTCCGTCTTTTGCGGTGCACTTATTGAGAATGATCATATCACAGTGAAAGTGAAAAACTGACTTGTGCACATGATGAATATAGGTGGCTTTTGTTGGTGTAGTCACAGCTATCAGAAACATAATGGAATAATGTTCTTTTCTTTTGCTCATGAGCACTTTTTGTTTTGCAAATGTACACTTGAAAATACACTTTACTGTTCTATTCAATCTTGCTTTCTTCTTTCTCCAGGGGGTGTAGGTAAATCCTGAAGCGACATGTCCATAGGATGACTTTCCAGTTGGACTGGTTTTTCCTATTCTGTTTGACATACTGTAACTAGAACACTCTGCTCCAATTAATAATTGATCCTACATAGACAAAAGTGTTCTTTGCTTAATCTTTCTGTAGGGAGGTCAAAGGTCAAAGTTAACAACAGAACAGCAACAGCTATAACAGTTATTAACAGTTATTCAAGTGTGCTGGAATGAAATCAGTGACTCACTTTTATTGGATATTTTTGCAGGAAGGAGCTTAAAACATGGCCCTGCAGTTAAAGGCTACATTCCGGCTCCTTTACTGTATTGCTTTATGCTGAATTGATATGTCAGGTGTTTATCCAGGCTAATAGAAAAGATCTGTACTGTAATTTCCCAATGTTCCCCTTTTTATTTGGACTTTCTGAGAAACTGCAGAATTACTATGTAGTTATTTTCTACTTACCAGAATTTTAGTTTACCAGCTCCTAATGACTTCTTGCAAGTTCTGTTGTACAGTTTGCTTTGGTTATCTGCCTAGAACACTAGTTTCATGAACCGTTGCAAAAGATCAGTGTAATCTGATGTTGTATAAACTGCTGAGCAACTGTTTTGTAGTGAGTGTGCTTTGATAGCAGGATGAGAAATGTAATAGGTCCTGAAAAGATTGTGATACACAGTGAAACTCTAGTTTTATACAGCGGTGAACAAATAAAAGTAAATGTTTTGGGAAATTTCCACCTTTGTTATTAAGTGAGTTGTGAAAATAACACAATGGTAAAACCAGTCAGGTTCAAGCTGTGGAATATTATTTTTTTCTCTGCAACACTTGGGTTGAACAGAAGGACGGTGACTAATAAAGCAGCTAGAGTGTTGACTTACTTCTTTGCTGCTGTTTAAAACAAAAGTGCAGATAACAAATATGATTAAGTAAGAGCACATAAGGCTGTAAGAGCTTACAATGACTGTACGTGAGTCATAACAGCTGACAGCCAAAGTGCACACGCCAGTGTAAAGCCACAGCCCCCCCCAAGAATCAGTGTGTTCAACACATACAGCCACACACAACACGTAAATCCTGTCTTCCATCGCCCACATTATGAATGGCTTTTCTAAAACATGTATCATAGAAATCAGTCTTGATTTATCACAAAAAACTCTGGGCCACAGTGAGGTTTAATGACTATTCATATCCTTTACAATGTTCAATTTCTTCACAACAACAATATGGCCAATTTGTCTCAAATGTCTCAGAAAACACTGCAGTGTTACTATGATGGCCACAAAACAACGAGGAGTCAAAGGCGTATGGCGCGTAATGGGAGAAGTGGCTCAAGACTGGTCTCCATTCATTAGAGGCCACAAGTGATTTCTACAGATTTGCTTCAGAGAAACGGCAACTAGCTACAGGGGGACGGCTTGTTTTTATGCTTACCACAGTATTTTACATCCAGACAAATGAGGCAGCTGGCAGGAAAATAACGAGGGATGGTTTGAGAGACAGAAGGAAAGGGTAGCAAAAAAAGAAGAGTTAAGAGCGATGAAAGGGAGACAGAAACTGTGAAAGAGTTAGCCTTTAGCCAAGAACAGGCTCTTAAAAATTAATACACTGATCTGAATTCATCCCGAGTGCATTGAATAATTGAAAAAGTGTCTCTGAGCAGAACAGATCGTGCAGAGTGTGACATGGCTGAGATGGCGAGGATGCAGAAAATTATGTGAAACCAAGTGAGAGAAACAAAAATTAACATTTCCGTTCTTTCATTTTGCCTGGCCTTTTGGCAGTTATTTGCAATTAGGAGGAGAAATACAAGTACAAGTGATACACATTTTTTTTGCATGTTTAACAGTCTCTACTAATGTGAGAAAAATCTGAAGGCAGTGAAAGACAGATGGAGGGATGGGGAAAAGGCCTTCCAAGGCCTGCTAACCCAGTTAGCACAATAAAGTGTTGCCATTGTGTATTAATGCAAACCACTGATAATGTATTAGATCGTCATTTGTTATTTGAAAGATTCACTTTTTTTTTTTTCACAACAGGAGGATTGGAAGGGGTGGACTTTGCCCTCAGAGACTGGAGTTCACATCCCCATAGACTCCCATAGATTTTAGGCAATAAGAGTAATTTCATTAGTGTAGGAATCATAAAGTAAATTAATAAATATATTTTGAGTCATATTTATCGGACAGTTTTCAATTTATTACCTCCACCGAGGGAGTTATGTAATTACTTAAATTTATCTGTCACCAGGAAAACACAATGACTGCTGAACTGATTTTCATGCAGCTTGGTGGAACAGTAAACCAGAACCAGGAGGACAAACCCCGTAAATTTAGGAGTAGATCCATAAAAATGGGCGGATTCTGAAAATATTTTCACTTTATTTACCCTCAGGCTAACTCTGAATGTTAAATGGTACAAGCAAGTTAAAAAGAAAAACTAACCACCTACTTTTATACAGACTGATAAACTCGAACTGAGACCTTTGTTACTGTGGTAAAAGCAAAGAACTCATTGAGAAATATGAGCTAACCGTTCATTCTATTGCAACATTATCATGCAGCTACAGAACTAGAACATTATCCTATAGTATTCTGTCTGTAAAACTACTTAAATTGGTAAGAAGTGGATGCTATTTTGTGTTTCATGCCATGTTGGACTGAAAGCGTTGTTTTCACCTCCTTGTTTCTATACTCTTCATTTTCATCTAACCGACTGCATCCACTGACAAAAAGGAAGAAAACGTAATGCATAATTTGTGGTTGGTTTATGGTTTAATAAAATTGTAGAACAACAGGAACAGTCTGCAGGTCTTGTTCCTTATTTCATTATTTAAATGCCTAGTTATAAAAAGTTTAACAAAGCTGTCATGTCTCGTAAACGGTTGTTATTACAATCTTAATCTGTTTCTTCGATGTGCTATGACTGGGTTAAACACTATGACACTGATCTATCTATAAAGATGATTTACAGAAACATACAATACCCACTTTTATTTAGCCAAATAAAGGCCTGAACCTCCCCTCACTGGTGATGTTATAAAATGGCTAAAATGTGCAACCGACCACAGAATTTTGGTGATTTTTTTTTTCTTTTTAGAGTAAGGCTCCTCAGGCATCTACAGAAAAATGTGCGAATTGATTGGAAATGGAACAAGAACAGAGCCTGGGGGTTTTCCTCGGCGTAGAGGTTGACTGCTCAGGGTGGCACTATTCAGATTTGGAGGTTTGCCTAGAGCTGGTGGGTTCCCATAACCCAGTGCCCCTTTAGCCTCACACACCCACAAACCCCTCCATTGGGAATCACAGCCAGAGGGTAGTTGTAATACACCAATTTGGAGCAAAGCTTGTTAATTTACTCCCTCAGAACCCCCTCCCTTCTCCTCCTCCTACTGTCTTCACGCCCTCGACCCCCTCCGCTCCCCTTTTTATTGCCTTTTTTTGCTTCAGTTCCTTCAGCGTGGCACCGTGCCAGCTCCATGAGAGGCCTCCTGATTGTGTACTGAGTACCTGAGTGCAAACACACAAACTTGCACACATCCACAGTCCCATCTCGCCAGCTTTTGTACTTTCTTCTGAATATAATTACAAATTCTGTACCAGCTAGTCACCTCATGTAAATTTCAGATCACGCTTTATGTCTGTTTGAGCTTTAAATTCCAGCTACTAGTCAACCAGCCACTAGTCCTACAATAACACTTAGATCGCCTTATGAGACTTATCGCACACAAAGGCCTCGTCCTACTCTGCATTGATGGACAGCCAATGAAAAGACTAATGTTGTTTTCTTTTCTTGCTGTCAGCCCCGTCCCTTTTGTCAACCCTGTCTGCTCTGATAGGAACAATAAATAATTTCGGCTCCAAAGAATCAACACTTTTGGTGAGCTAGGCTATTAAAATGATAATCAACATTCCCGGCGGCCTTATGAGGGCTGTTTTCCATACGCCTCCAGACAAAGTCAGATGGGGGAATGTGTGGGGGGGTGACAACCTATGTCAATATATACGAGGGTAATACCAATGACCATCATCTGCTCTTTGTCTATGTGAGGTGACAGACCTCAAACATAACACGTGTGCACTGTCCATCAAACCACAATATCCATGGGCTATGGTCATGTTGCATTAGTTTAGTTTATTTTTCACTGAGCTCTTCATTATTTTCTCAATTGAATGAGTAGCTGTTTGGTTAGAAATAGTCCAAAATTGATGGAAAGTATTGGTTCATCATCAACATTTCCTAAGGTGACATCTTATTTAGTTCACAAGTCAAAGATATTAATTTTCTTGCCAGAGAGGGTAAATAACTGAACAATTTTAAAATCTAAGAAGCTGGGATCAGAGAAATTCATCTTTTTTCTTTGAAAATTACTCAGGTTGATGAATTGTTGATCAAAATAGCTGGAGATTAACTTAATAGTTGACAACTGATTGATTAATCAGCTAATTAATACAGTTCTAGTTTAATAAGGGCATTAATTACCTATTATTCATTACCTTTTCCAGACAATCCTATCTCTTACATTTCTACCTGTAATCAAATTTACTGCTGTTTTGTTTTACATGTTAAAGTATTGGTATTAAGCAGCATATGCTTACCATGCCCTTTACTCACCATTTTATGCTCATTTATATTCAGCTTTCTAAAATTAACCAAAATGTTTAAAAAAAAAAAAAAAAAGGATTTGTGTCAAACCTGGGGGTTAAACTATTTTCAGGCTCCTATATAAATTAAGACCTTCAGCAAAGACTAACAGTCATGAACCTCGGTGATAAGTCTAGACATGACCAGACAAATGTACTGTATATGTCTGAGCATGTCTGTCTGTGTGGGAATGTATGTCAAGTTTAAAGCAATATGGCAACCTAAGAACTCCCGTGTATTGGGAACTGTATGTACCATGTATGTGAGAATGTGCAGCTGTTAAAAAAACCCCTTCACCTGAATATCACAGTTGTGTATAGACATATACTGTATATTTTGGTGGTGTTTCACTGTGACATAACTGGGACTTGGTCTGCGACGGGCAGCTGTTGTGAACAGAAAGCCAGTTAAAGCAGGGTTAAGTAACACTGGAGCACAAAGTTCAGGCATCCAAGAATACTTGCACGTACACGCTCCCACACACACACACAATACATATATGATTAACTGAATACACCAGCCTGTGTACTTGCACACTAACACGCGCAGGTGCACCTAATCTTTCGCTTATGCAAAGACACACTGATGAAAGACACACACACGCACAGTGTTACAGGCGTGTTTACAGGTGCTATTTTGAGATAGAGGCTGTCGCTCCCCCACCATTCCGAAGCTTCTCTTAGCACACATTTCATCAGACCTGCCCCTCTAAGACTGAACTTGCTGGAAAACTCTTGGCTGTTATCATCTGTGGCAATAAAAAAAGGCTGACCGCTCTGACACTTAGCTGACAAAGCTAGAATAATTCTCACTTGATGACTGCATAAAAGTAGCATAAAAAATATTTTACCATGGCAATAACATGAGTTTCAGTACCAGCATATAATTAGAAATCGGACACCTGTTGAACTGATGCATCTGAGTAATTAATAAATAAGTCTGTGTCACTGAACATCAAACTCAAATTAATCTATAATTCTTGTTATTATTTTTCTTCAGGGTCAGTAACTCCCCTTGGGAGGCCTAATAGCCACCTCAGCCCCCGCCAATATCAGTAAGTTTGTAAAATGTGCTGTTGCTTTTTAAACAGATTAAACCAAACCAATTATTTATCCTACATTGAACTATAGTTATGTACATTTTAATTTGAATCAGAAACTGTGCGATGAGAGTTAAAGCAAATCAAAAAATATGAATCTGTCCAGACAGCCAATTCCTGTCAATATTCTGTTTAACATCAGCAGGTACTGAGGTTTAATAACCCAAACATAAAAAGGAAAAACCATTGCTTTCGTGCCCATCAATGTCAGTGTTGACATACTGTTCAATGTCTTTGTTGTGTAAAAATAAGTAAATGACCAAACCATGCTCATCCTCTATTAAAAGCCTACCCAGTGGCTTCTTTCAGTTAAAGACAGTCTAATGTGATAAAAGATTTCCTTGTGTTGTGCTTGACTGTCTTAACCTACTTTAACCAAAGCTAATGGTTAACTGACAAAGATATGAAGCTGAATGACGCAAGTGGGAACCTGGGAGAGAAACCCATGGGGATTACTAGGATTTGCTCAGCAAATCTCCTCAACAAAGGTGCCCCGGCTGCATGAAACTGTAGGTGTTCAAGCCCGGCTCTGTGTGGTGAAACTTAAGAGTTTATGGGAGTGAAATGGAGAGTGAAGGGGCTTGGACAAAGTCTTCACACAGAGGTAGCCTTCTAAACACCTGGCTCTGTGGGTGCTCTTTTATTTCACTGGCTCCTCGCTACGACAGACTGCAGCTTGTGACATGTTCAGACCTTTATGTTAAAGAACCTCCTAGTCGGTATGACACTGGTATCACCCTATGAAAAGTTAAAAAAAGACTGAGGATCAGCGTGCTTCATCTATGCGATACTTGTTTATAAGTCTTGTTTGTAAGTGTCTGACAGGAACAACGGATTGAAAAACTAAAAAAGGACTTGCTTGTGAGCTGGAGCCAAGATTTAGTGACAGACCATGTGTAACACTAGACCTCTGACAGCTTGGCCCTCATGCCCGAAATTCCAGGAGTAACAGTCCTTCATGGTGACAGTGGACCCGGCCTTGACTCGGGGGGTTACGCACAACCTCTGTCTTTGCTCTTCACTCAAGTATATCATATAGCATAACTTGAGAAGCTCTGACAAAATATGGCCTATAGGCACTGCACCCCACAGGACCACTCCTTCAGCCTGTGATGGGTGTTAATCTATGCTCTCTGACCTTCTGCCCCTCCCTCCCTTTCAGTCTCTTTTCTGCCGGCCCCATATGTCTTTTGGCTGACGGGGCAGCATTTTAAAACAGGCTTTACCTTTAACAGTTCATCCAAACTTGCAGCAACCCAGTAGTTATGTAATTCCCTCATGGTGGGATCTGCAACCTTGGCAGTTGCCTACCTGACCCAGGAGACTGACACAACTCTGCCAAGGTTTACATAACAAATGGCAAACACAGCAATGCCACTGTGGTTACAGTAACAGGATGAAAAGTACACTAAATAAAAAGTCATACCACAAAAAAACCTGAAGTAACAGATCAGTGACATCAGAAAAGCCGCAGGTACACAATATTAGTAATATGTGGATTTTTACAAGGGGAAGTCGAGATCTTCTGGGGGTTCACGCATTTCCACAGAGACTGATTGTTAAGTCTTTGTGTTTATGTTATCCCTTGTCCTGTTAATGGATTAGCTTCTATTCAGTAAACTATCTTATGTAATTGTATCATTCTCTGAGTCTTAAAGTGGGTTGCGTCACTCAAAATAGGCTACTGTGTTTCCAGACAAACCGGTTACAACGTTTCTGTTTGCACTAATTCCAGCCATGTGACTGTGGCCTCTGAAGGATACTATGCACATAACTCATCAGAGGCGTCAAACAGGCAAACATACAGAAAAAAAAAAAAAGAACAAAGATCAGCTTCTGATAACTGACCTCCTCAGTGATACGCCTCTAAAACCAGTCTCTTAATGTGCGTCGGTTTAATAATGTGTCTATTGCTGAACCTCTGCGCTTCAAACGGGAATGATCCTAAAGTCCCCAAATGACATTTTTCCTGCGTTACCACACGGATCTGTCATTTCCATTTAAATGATAATGAGAGGTATAATGACTAGCACACGTCTCAAACAGACGCTCATAAAAAGGCGTATGCTGAATAATTGTGTGCGCGCCTGTCTGTGTGTGTGCGTCAGTGGGTTTACAAGCCACATGCTTTTTGTTTTTGTTTTGATGGAGGAAGGAGGGGGGCTTGCTGTGTGGGTGGTGGGACTACGTTTACCTTCCATCCTGCAGAGCTGTTACTGTCTCCTTTGTCTTTGAAGTAGGGGATGGATCTCACCATCCAGTCATAAATTTGGGACAGTGTCAGTCTCTTGTCCGGCGCGCTCTCAATGGCTTTGGTAATCAGGTCGGCATAGGAGAGATTCCCCCAGGCGTTTCTGCGCGACGATGCTTTCCTCGGAGTCTGCTGGGTCGCCAAACCGGTGGGTGTTAACGCGCCAGAGGTGGCCGTCGGGGAGTGCGAGGAGAGCGGGGAGCCTCCGCTCTCCTGGCCGGGGGAGGAGAGCGCTCCATCGGCCACGGGGCTGTTGCTGCTCTGGTCCTCTGTCGCAACGCCGGAGCCATTGATGCTGATGGCCGTAGGGGTGGCACTGTCCTCCTCATCATCCTCTTCCTCAGGTATAATATCTGTGTCATTGCTCTCTGGTTTCACCGCGTTCGAGTCTGGTCTCGGCAGCGGCCAGGTGCAAGACCTGGGCCGCTTTTGAGGCTCGAAGTCCGGGTCGATGACCACGTCCAAGTCCGGGAGTGGGTCGGGGAGCGCAGCCTCAGCCATTGTCTCCTGCTCCAGTCACAATCTCACCCCGGGTCCAGGTAATAAAGTTACAAGACAAGAAATGGAGAGCTGTCAAAGTCGCGTCCCATGAATGCGCGCTCCCGTTCTTTGTTGCTATTCCACACCAGCGAAGTCCCAACAGGGCCACGGACAACTAAGTTATTAACGCCTGTGGAAGACATAAAACAAGGCTAAATAAATCCAGTAGACTAGGTTAAAGCCACTTTAAATATAGCATAATCTGATAAATATGCAGGGTGCACTGCAGGACACGGATGCTAAATGAGGTTCCGGACTACATATGTAAATAGACACTTGGGTTAACTGTTGTTTAAATAGAAAAATAATGCATTCATGCTTCTATTATTTCAACTGTTCAAACACTTCTTGCTCATCAGTGAGAGCGCCATAGAAAATCCCGTACTGGTGGAGTGAATGGAACTGAATCCGC
This sequence comes from Apogon hyalosoma, assembly GCA_037367295.1. Taxonomy (NCBI): domain Eukaryota; kingdom Metazoa; phylum Chordata; class Actinopteri; order Kurtiformes; family Apogonidae; genus Apogon; species Apogon hyalosoma. The sequence continues at coordinate 30,034,737 of JAPQRP010000018.1, forward strand.
CAACTGGAGATCAATGGCTCAAATAGGAGAAAGTCCTCAAGCCCATCTCTCTCAGACATAAAACCCCCTGAAGACTTTAAATAAAATACCTTGCACAGCCAGTCACTTGCGCTCCGTGTTTCTAAAAACCAGAAGAGTCTAGATCCCGGATTGTCCACAGCCTCTTCCAGATGCCATCTTGACTCTTTTCTCTTCCACTCCTCAGGTGCGCTCTGCGATACAGACACAGATACAATGAATGCAGGGCAAGTCAGTGTCGTTGTGGAATAAGACTGCCACCTCACTCTGGGTTACTACTGTATCTCGATTTGCTCTCCACGCAGCGCTTCACACATACACGCACATGCACACACACTTACGCGCACACACACACTCAGTCAGACACACGCATGGAAGTCGATCAAGGCCAGCCCCCTGGATCCTGTGCAGGATCGCCTTTTAAAGAGACACGACAGTGAATCCACGGAGGGACAGCGTGGACCTGTACGCGGTGCGACATACGAGGACACGTCCGGACTTGTAGATGAGGTGCGCGCAACTTATAAAGAGCAGTTGATTTACCGAAGACAAGTTAAGACGAGAAAAGTCTAAATAAGGGGTGTCAGACTCATTTGAGAGCAGGGGCCACATACATGATCTCAAGTGGAATAATAATAATAACATACAGTCCCGGAAAAAAATATTAGACCATCAAAAGTAATCAAAAAACAACGGTTATGCAATCCAGTCCTAACTCCTGTGTGTATCATGTGACTAAAACAAACAGAAAAGAAAACATGGAATGACTAAGAGCACTGTTTTTGTCAGTTCAGTGCCATAACTAATGACATGAGAACTGAAGTGATTTTTGGTTATTATCAAGAAAACATGGAAAATGGATAGATGTCAGCTCTGAATTAAACTCTTATGAGCTATTTTTGTTGTAATCATTATATTTGTCCAAACAAATGTACCTTTAGTTGTACCAGGCATTAAAATAAACAAGAAATTTAAGAAAACAAGGGTGGTGTAATAAATGTTTCCATGACTGTATTAACCTAGGCTATAAAATATATCAACGCCGAACTTTTCGCTTATTTTTCAGAATGAAAAAGTAAAAATACATTATGAAAATGGTTACATCTACAAACAGTCTTTTAAAGAAACCTAATGAATATGAATAACCATGAACAACCTGAAATTTCTTTTAAAAAAAAATAATAAACACAATTTTAACAATATTATATTTCATCCTTTCATTTACACATGTGCATTACAACCTATGGATCAAAGATTATAAAAGACACAAAACATTTAGTAACAGGAATTATACACCTATTGTTAAATTAAAATGTCTCTTAAGACATTTCAGGTTGTTCATATTTGTGCAAGTTATTCATATTTTTGTGAAAAGATAGTTTGCAAATGAAGGCCTAATTTTACTTTTTACACTTAAACAAATCAAAAAAAAAAAAAAAAAAATGGAGTTGACATCATTTCTGGTTTATCATGATAGTATTTTACTGGTCTGATCCACCTGAAATCAAAATAGGCTGTATGTGGCCCCTAAACTAAAATGATTTTGACACCCCTGACTGTTAATGTCTTCAGTGTAAATTTAGCATTTCACAAATTTATCCCAAAAGCTGCACTGGACCTTTTGGCGGGCCGTGTGTTTGACAGCCCTGGTCTAAATGTTTGCCACACACCTTTTGGTTTATGTAAAATATTGAAACTGTAATCTTTGGATTAGGTCCATTTAATTAGCATCATTTGTGACACTGCTGCTACTAGCACATTACTCCTGCTTTGTGCGTCTGCCTTTATGTGTCTCCACATCAGATCATCTGCTTCCACCTGACCCTGTTTCCTGCATCGTATACCTGCATGTCCTCCTTCACCATATCCATAAATCTCCTCATTGCCATCTAGCATTTCTGATATCTGTTTTCTGCACATGTTTAAACCATCTTACTCTGGCCTCTCTCACTTTGTCCTCAGAATGTCCAACCTGAGCTGTCCCTTCCATTCTTGTCACTTCCTGTTTCATAGTTCCATTTGTATTTTTAAATTGTAATTGTGGTTGTTGTGGTTATTTTTACATGAACTACAGATGTAAATTAGCATTTTTGGTATAATTTGGTGTATTTACATGCTGTCTTCTCAATCCAGATGTTCATTAATGTGCACTGTCCCCACCTAATAAATAAATAAGAATAAAAATACATTTAATGTTCTAACTTTCAATAACTGAATAAATCCTCATTTTATGGTCTTATATAAATAGACGTTTCATCAATCCATCTTTATTCCCACTCACCTTCCTGCTTCATGTGTATCAATAGCTGATTGCCCCTTTAATCCCAGAGCCAGGTTGTCAATCACGGCTGTCAGAGCGATTAGACCACGCCTCCTCCGCGCCTCTGTCCAGAATGACGTCATCTCGTTTATTAGCCACAGATAAGGAGAGAAATCCTAGATGGTCCACAACCCACATGTACACCTCCTCCACATCCTCTTCCTCCTCCTACTCCTCCTCCAGCTTGAGTGGATCAAAACATCCTCGTCCACGTCTTCTTTGTTCGCCGAGACCCGGGTACCTTAAGAGGTGCGCGTGTGGCTGCGCGTGCTCGTGGGTCGTGTGCAGGAATGCGCGTTCACGGCAAACCACACTTAAGTATTACTCATTTTATCTGCTGTGGTATTCGATGACACAATCCAATGATATAAAGTGATGATAAATTTTGTAATATACACTTTGTGATGTGGGAATTGTAATTTTGGTGAAAATACTCACCAAAATATCAAAAATGAGGCTTTTAATATATATGTACTAAATAGATTAACCTTGTCTCTATATCCTTTCTGGGATGTTCTATTCCTATGTTTAGATATCAGACAGATGCTGCATAAAAATAAGTTGATTTCTGTTGTTTCACTGATTCTCATTGAACGAGGTGGATTGGAGCAGCAGACATTTTGGATCTGGAGTCTGTACTGTACAGGATTACAGGAGATAGTCAGTCTACACATAACACACATTGTGTGATGGTTTTTGTTCCCTTCACATCAAAGAGAATACCTGATGCAGCAGTTTGCAGAGAGCTATAGAGTTAAAGGGATGTAAAGAGAGGTTAGGGTGTCTGGGTGTGTGTTTGTACGTGCAGAAATACTGTACATAGCCACACAACAAGACTATGATAATGCTTTTTAAAGTACTTAAATGATGGAAATAATATTTGAAATCCTGTTAGGATTAGTTTTGCTTTTTCATCCAGATATATATACACATCATGCACTTGTTTTCTAAATACTATGCTAATACTTTGCCCCTTGGGTCATACTTATCAAATAAGTGGCATGAGTCTACCTCAAATATCTCACTGTAGTTCTGGCCATGGTCCAGTTTATTCTGCACCAAGATGAGCAGCCTCACTCCACATACTTGAGTGCTGTGATAATATTGAATAGACACACAAACAAGCAAACACACAAGCCCAAACTATTACTATGAGAATATCTTTTATTTCAAACAGCCACAAGTAAACACCTCATTATCTCTCTTCAGACAGAGCCTCCTGAAAAGAGGCCTTGATTGCACAATGGTACAATTTAAGCATACCTCATCTGCCTGGTATTGTCTGACTACAATGCATGGTTTCTGTCATGTTTACCAGATCCGATAGGAAAACGAGAGAATGAAAAGTGAACAGTCTTTCTTCCTCTACCAGTTCGCAGGGGGCATTGAGCCGGCAGTCCAGAGAGGATCGAGACCAAGACCACCCCTCTAAGGCAGCGTGAATCATCCAATTAACACAATCACAAAGCATGGCAGCCATCTCTGTTTGTGTCTGATGTTTCCCCCAAACAACGTAATGCTCTGATTGGATTAAAGGCCTCAGAAAAGGCCCTGATGGATTTTTATTTATTTGACAGATATTGTGGGATAGACTTGCGGCCTACTCATGCACTTTTTAATGATACACATCACATCACATGCATGCACACACCGACACACCTGTACATAGAGACTGGTCACTCAGACATTTTCTGTCTGTTGGGTCTAATTAGATTATCCATTTACTCTCGTTTCATGGTTCTGGCTGCTTGGACACTTGTTACATAAGCAGCATCTTACATAAAGCTCTTGGTTTAGATGCAGTAGGTGCTGTTCGCTGTTCCAACAGTCGGTGTGGGTTGGGCCATGCTGGCTAAGTCCAGGTTTCTGTGGTGCACTAGGATGACCTCATCCTTAGATGGATGTAATAACAAACCACACACCAATAAATTGCCTTCTGCTGCCTCCCACAGGCCAATAAGGAGAGTTTCAAGAACCACACTATTTAACCCATGAAGACCCAGTGCTACTTTAGTGGCCAAAAGTTTTTTCTCAATTTTTTACTTTTCTGAAGTGATTTATCACCATTTACTCTAATATTATGCTCAGTATTTTGCATTCGTAAGTGAAAATCTGGTATTTTCATATATTTAATTTACAGATCATGATTGATGTCCATAAAAGCTAAAATAAAAGTTGAATGTTATTATACCAAAAACAGAGAAAATGGAGGAAAAAGTGAAATATATCATTACATGAACATAAAAACAAGCATCTCTACCCACTGTCATTGATCCAACTCCAGGGGTTGAAAACTTGAAAACAACCCTGAAAACTTAAATCTAACCTCATTTTTTAAAAACAAGAGTATAATATCATTCAATATTTCATATTCACACCAGATTTTGTAGACTTAAGGTTAAATCAGGAATTGTGCATAGTTTAATAAACATAAACGCCTTCAGATTAGTTTACCCTTTCACATTCACCCACTAGAGGGCGATAAAAGACTGCTGTGGAAGGCACACTCCTTTCAGTCTTTAAAGGGAGCATCTGCTGGGTCTGTGCTTCACACTGTGAAAAGCTTTGCAAATACTTTTAAACCATTAAGACCACAAGGGGGAGAGAGTGGACTTTACAAGAGAAGACAAAACAGGCTGAAAGAGGAGGAAGGTATAAAACGCACACATTATATGACCAAATGTCAGATCCAAAGGAAAGTATCATCCATCAGAAGTTTTTAACTGTTCCGTTCTGGGCTAAACTTTAGCTTTTTCTTCAATTTTTACATTATTTTGCAACAAATATTGTTCCCATGTTTACAAAGTAAGAGTTTCCTCTCACATTAGCAGCTGTTGAGGTACTTTGTTGTGTGGTGGTAAACGTTTACCTGCTTAATTGCAGATGTTTGTTAAGTGTTCATGTCTTTCCTGCTACGATTGCGGTTTCCCTCAGTCCAGTACGCCTCACTTTGCATCTCCATCAGCCTAGAGACGGTCCTCTGAAAGGCAAAGATCTCCTCTTCTGCTGTGAACAGGGTCAGACGCTCCGCTGCCTCCTGAAAAGTGGAGCCGGTAACAGCAGGGTTAGCAGATAATTCACAGCTCTAACGTATACAATGTACAGAAAAAGACCCCACTGGTGTGTATTGGAGTAAAATTTGTGTCACATTTTAAAAATATTTTATCAGTTTCATAGTATGCCCACAGTATTTTGCATGACTAGAGCTTTATTTGGGTTTGTGGCTTATTCTACAGTCAGGTGTACATGTTGTTGTTGTTATTGTTTGTTTGGTATCGTTTGTAGAGGTGCAGGAAGAGGCAAAAAGCCTAAACTGGCTTGCTTTAAAGCCTCCACCTAATAAATCCATAAACATTATAAAAGTTATGAGACTTCCATAGTCTATACACATTCAAAATACAATAAAAGGACAATATATATGTATATATAGATATACATATATACATATACACCCATACATACATACACACATATATATCAATGCAATATCATAATTGATTTCCTTAAGTATTTCTTAAACGATATCTCTGATGTGCTATTTCCAAGACCATATGAAAATTGTTCATATCATCATGTGTGATACAGGCTTTGGTTAACCCATAAAGACCCAAACATCCACTAGCAACCAACAGCATCTGCTGATCTTAAATGTTTAATAACTTCTGATCCACTAATCCTATCAATACATGCAAATAATTGGTGTAAAATACAGTTTGTCATCTTTTCATGGTCATCAGATATGACCCATTTGGACATTCAGAGGCTTCGTAGTTACCATGGAAACACCGTCATCTTCTAAAACATTGATTCACCAGTAAAATCCATGGAGTTGGATCAATGACAGTAGATGGACACACTTGGTTTATATTCAGTTAATGTTATGTTTTATGGAAAAAGTCACATTTTCTTCAGTTTTCTGTGTTTTTGATATAATAACCCTCAACTTTAATTTGAGCTTTTATGGACATCTACATGATCACTAAATTAAATACAGGAAAATATCAGATTTTCACTTGAAAATGCAAAACAAAGAGCATAATATTCAAGTAAAAAGGTGATAAATTACTTAAGAAAAGTTAAATATAAAGAAAAAACTATTTTGGAATTGCCACAAAAGTAGCACTGGGCCTTGGTTGACCCAGATAAATGACTGCAGTAAAAAAAGGGATTACAAATAAACAAGCCTTTTTTTTTTTTTTTTTTAAACACTGCTTCCTTTTCAAAATAAAATACCGACTGTAAAAGACATAACATGACAGTAATAAGTTAGAACAAACATGTGATGTGACGTGCACTGCAGTCACATCAGAGTTCACCAGGCAATGGGAGGATACAATTTTCCTACTGTGTCAATCACTGTGTTAGAATCACATTACCGTGCACGCAGTTCACATGTGGTTTTTGCAAATGAACAGAATGAAGGCCAATGCAGACTATTAACTGTTGTATTATTAAGTTATAAGCATTAGTAAGATGGGGGACGACAGCTAACAGGGTTCCTGTTGCACTTCACACAGACCTCTATAGCCCTTCTAGTGGTGAGGAATATTATATCATTTGTTGCTTATTGAAGTGTTGCAGCTATTGTTTCAGTAACACTACAGGACAGTGCATGATGGTGGATAACAAATTCTCACCATGCAATAAGTTACAGTGTATGATATAGTGTCTTTCCTTGTATTAGAGGTTGCCTGTCCAATAATGATGATTTCTAATAAGGAAAACTGATACCTGACCAACCCCTAGTCAGGAATATATTGTTTTGGACTTTGTTAGAAATGTGATACAATTAAATTAACATACACAGCTGCAGAAAAAATTATTACACCACTCTAGTTTTCTTCAATTTCTTGTTCATTTTAATGCCTGGTACAACTAAAGGTACATTTGTTTGGACAAATATAATGAT
>JAPQRP010000018.1:30067557-30085000 GCA_037367295.1 Apogon hyalosoma
TGTACGCGCTTTGAGTATGTGTTAATAGAAAAGTGCTATATAAATCTAATCCATTATTATTATTATTATTATTATTACATTATTATAAAAAAAAAACAAAACAACGTTGAGTAAAATTAAGTAAAACCAAACTCTTAAGCATTTTAGATAATATAAACAAGATTAACCCTACACTTTGGTCCATATCTACCATGCTTCCATTGCACTTATTGACATTTACCTACTATTGATGTGACTTTTTCAGTTAAAATGTAAAAAAAAAAAAAAAGTTTCCTGAGATGTTTCAATATTTCTTAGATTTTCTGTTTCCATTTAAGTTTTCTATGCAAACCTAAAATGTGAATATAAGTAGCTAGATGAAAAAGTGCCTATATTTGAGCAAGATACTTCTGAATAGGGGCTTGTAGCATGAGGACGCACCATATAAAAACACACTGAATTGGATTTCATGGGGTCTTTGAGATTAAAACTTAGGTAATGATCAGGGGGATGGGATCCTTCAGAAAAGGGGGTTCCATCTAATCAGAAGTCAATGGTTAAATAAAGATGTCAACCCGGGCAGACAGAGGGGATGGATTAACCTCCACTCCAGCTCAGGTGATAGGGAGGAGAGGTCAGAGGCTATTTTTACTTTTTAACATACTCATTCACCCCCGTCAGGAGCTATAGAAACACACTGAGGCTCGCACTCACAAGGCAGAGCTGCATCAGGGAGGAGGACCCACACTGCTGCTCCCTGCAAGCATTAATTCAATCGATTAAGGGTCAGCTAGTTAGCAGCGTGACCCTGCTAAAACACGCTTTGACTTTACAGAAGGGGCTGCTATAGAGAATGCTTCACACCCCCAAAAAAACCCCCGACCCTGAAAACCAGATGTCCTCACAAAGGGGAACATGGGACCCTGAAAGAGAGGAGGTAGTGCAAGGCAGACAGGGACAACAGGCATTCAAGACCATGATGGGAGTGGATTAAAGAGGGCAAGGGTGCTGCTGGGAGAATGGCTGGGGAGCAGGGTGAGTCCAAGGCCTCCCTGATGGTGGAAGGACCACAAGTGTGGTACCATGTATGAGTATTTGAGGATACAGTGGAGCTCTGATGATCCCACTACTGCATGTGGCGTTGAGATGATCATGTTATGGAGTCATACTCTGGAGTCATATTCTGATTTGCTAGTGTATTTCTCTTACATTCTTCTGATGTAATGCAATCATTGTAATCTTAAAACAAACAAAAAAAAAAGATTTCACATTACAAAGCTATATTATTAACATATTTTTTTAGAACCATTCACAACAAATTATAAGGCAAAAAAGATCATTAAACAAATCAGTTTACAGTATAAAACACTAATTGAAATTATTTGTAGGTGATATGGACAAAAAACTTGCTTAAATGGCAATATATAACTTAATGGGTTAATTTTCAGATGTAAAAATACAGACATAACAGTAAAAGTGAATGTGTTAAACTGTGAAGTGTACCTCACTACTCTAAGAGGGCATGATTATAAAATGTTTGTGACAATTATAAAGTACTGAAAAGGACAGTATATCACCTAATCTAAGGTTAACATTAGGTTAACACTTAAACATTTCTTCTTTATTAAATGTCTACTTCACTTCTTAGTGCTTCCTTTTTCTTTCTTACCACATGAACAAACTGCAGCTGTGAAGAACACACAAACCAGGTGAAATTGGCTTTCTGTTATTATTTGGACTGAATACCAATAAAAGATGCAAGAATGCTGCCCTCCTCTGTTGCAAAATGCATGACAACAAATTATTATGCAATTATTTACGATCATGATCACTCCAAACGCATCAATGATCATCTGAGATGCAGGCAGGATAATGGTGCTACCTGCTTAAATTGCAAAGTAGATCTTTTTTTTGCTGCAAATGCTAACAGCCACATCAGTCCTGTCCTCCATCACTCCTCCCCCCTTTACTTTTGAAATGCAAGCAGTCTGCTTCAGTCACTCAGCTCAGCCACACATCTCCCATTCATGTTACTTGTGCTCACTCACACTCTTTCCATCTCTCCCTATCGTTCTCTCTCTGTGAGTCTTTTCACCACGCCCTTGTATGATCAAAGACAGCTTTGTGACACTGTGCGAGGCATCCAGGAAGCAGAAAACATCAAACCACCAAAGAGCAAGTTACAAACAGACAGACAGAGACAGAGGCGCACATGCAGCACAGTGTATGTGTGTATAAACAAATGAATAAATTAACAAGACAAAAGAGAGGGATGACTTTGTCTCTACCTTCAGCATGTCGATGAAAGGTAGGAAGGTGTCTCTCTGAAGTCCGTTTTTGTACAGATCTGAAAGAGGAGGGGAGGGCCTGTATTAGAGCTGCTGTTTAGCCTCCTAATAATGTCATTCCCCCGCCACAGATTGGCAGATAAAGTGCCTATTGATGAACTGAAGGATGGGTGGGGAGGCTTGACAAAAGGACTGGGACCAGGGGAGAAAAATGGATTTCTCTACCGGCAGCGGCAGCAACATAAAATTCATTACATTCCCAAACAATGGTGGCGAGAGAAAGGACTGTCCCCTTTTCAGCACGGACAATGTCCACGGCAGCTCGCTGAATAGAGGTTTCAATTAGCTCGGCTGGAACAAATTACATCTGAAGTAGCATCTCTGATAGACAGATAAAACAGATAGGGATTCACACACAAACACGGGACAAAGACACACAAATGTGCACAAACACACCAAGGCTTAAGCTTTCTCCAGCTGCGAATGCAAACAAGTGGTCGTTGTTGATGTTTCAGCTTAAGCTTACTACAGTAGGACCTGACACACAACAACACTGGCCTGATAACTTTTCTTTGCTAAAGGACTGTTCTGTGTAAGTTTTGACTGTTAGCAATGTTAAGGCAAGAAGACTGTGCTGAACCATAGACTGAGATGACTGATTTTGATCTTAAACAGCCCACTGCCATATAAACTGAAGAAAACATCTTAAATGTATATAAGTTAATTAACATAATAACTATGAAATAAAAGATGGAATCATTCTTCTAAATCCCAAATGAGGTTACGTCAGTGCGAGTCACACAAATCAATCAGATATCCTCTAAAGCCAAGTCTTTTTGGCACAAAATTCCTTCCTTTTGTTTCCATGGTCCCCGCTGAGCTTTAGACGAGGAACAGTAACAAAAAAGAGGGAATTTTGTGCTAAAAGGATAACTTTGGAAGATAACCACTTGATATCTGTGAATTTCATGCCCCATTACTTAGATGAGAAGCACATTAGCAAGGGATCCCTCAACAGCTAATGTGAACATGAGGAGTTACTTCAAGTAAAAAGCCCTCATATGGGTACTTCATCACTGTTTAAAAACAGACTGTAAAACCTGTAGACCTGTCTTCAATGTAAGCACATGACCCAGTTTACATAAGGCGTTATTCTGCAAAAATAAACCACTCATCCTTCCTGCCTCCATCAATCTCATTAAAATCCATCAGTATATAAAAACAACAAAACACTACTTTAGCTGTATCTATAAATTTCCTCCCTTAACACATCTCCACATCAATAAATATGCAAAATGTATGCCTTTCATGTCCAGTTGTCTCTTATGCCTTCACAATTCCATTAACCATGTAATTAATACTAAGTAGGCCCTCTATCAAGTTTGCATGGCTTGGGGCTTTGTTCTTAAAAGCTAGTAAATATCAGAGACGTGTGTCTTTGTCCACGAGAACCATCTTCCTGCCATCCACTCTGTGCCCACTTGAGGCTTTGAGACTTCAACATCTTCACTGAGGAAGAAAGACATCAGATAGCACATCATGCATTTATCTCCACCTTGATCACATCTTACTCTCTTTTTTCACTATGGTCTTGCTCTGCTGGAAGTAAATGCAACATCAAAGCCTGCTTAAAGCTTCTTGTCATGTCTTGAAAAGTGAAAAGTGTATCAAATGTTCTTCACCTTTTCTTAGATTAATTGCCGTCGGTGTGCTCCTGTAGGGCCTCATTTATCATTGGTGGGAACATACTTGTCTTAGAAAGCACTTTTGGATAAAAGCATCCAGCATATGATGTAGGTGTATGTAAATGCATGACACATGCTGACGTTACTCATGTCCACGCATAAAAAGCAAACAAAACACTATGATCAAGGAGTATTATTTGTCATGTTGGTGCACTGCTGGCTAAAACGTTGAATGAACCTGTCGACATAAACCGCTTCTTCAGCTATGTTAATTAATCTGCCAGTGTTATTAGCTGAAATACTTGTTATTTAACACGGTAACATATTGTACTTCAAAGACTGGAATCATTTCAACTTATCAAACAATCAAAATAAGTTAGTGGACCTAGATGTGAAAATGGCTTCAGTGGTGCACATTTTCCACAATTTCAAAGGAATATTTGGTTGATTTGTTCTACTTTTTAATGACATTATTAATCAAATTGTCTTACTTAGCCCAAACATTTTAATGACTTTTCATCAGGTAATTATAGTATCCAATTTCTTTTATAAGTAATAGTTTTGGTGTTTTAATGCTTTCCTTTGTTTTGAACTTGACTTAATGTCATGAAGGCTGTGACTCGCATCTTATTCATCCTCATAAAATTTGTCGCACCTCATGGATCATTTTCATTGTACTTCTGGTAGAGACTTCCACCTCAATCGGGTTTTCCATTAATTTGTCACCTGTCTGCCTAAAAATAAAACAGTCTTACCATCAGGGGGTCTGTTTGAGGTGGCCACCACCACCACTCCAGTCTTGAACAATGTCTCAAACAGCTGTTTCAGAATCATGGCATCAGCGATGTCGGTCACCTGACAGAACCAGAGAAGAAGACGAAGAAGAAGAGACACTCAGATGCTGTATGATCCACCTTTCCCTGCTTCACCGTATGTGTGTGTGTCTGAGGTCAAACTATGCCATCAACACTCCATGTTGATTAGTGTCATTCAGGTGTGCTCATTCAGTCCTTTGTGTCTGGTCATGGCCATTCACGCTCACACACATATACGCACACACCAAAAACCACTTGAACTGACTGCAAATGGTCATGAAACTGCTTTTTGCTGAGGACAAGTAGCGGTGGCAAGGCAGCGGATCCGACCTAATCAACAGGGCAGACGTGAGAATGACCGAGCGAGCCAGAAAACAAGAGGAAAAAAAGAATAATGAAAATAAAGCACTGTGGATCCTGACTGGGGTCACTATGGCAGATCCTGCACAAGATGGCCATATAAAGGCATATAAAAGGGCATGTGTGTCTTCTATGAACTAGAAACAAAGAAACAAGGTTATAATACATAAATATAATTCAGCTGTTTGCTGCCTTTTTCATCCACATCATTTCCATGAGTCCACAATAAACAAAGGTCGATGACAACGCTGAAACAAGGACGTTTATGAGTTGCTGGCTGTTAAATGAAGAGCTCTGACCTTTATATTACTAATGCGGTGCTCTCACTTTTGTTCTTATTCTCTCATCTCTCTTTCACCTCTGTTGTTCTTTGAACATCCAGGAAGGGAGAAAGCCTCCTATCCTGTAATGAACTGTAGTCAAAGCAGCATGTATATAACACGAGTTGAGTGTGTTAGACAGAAACCAAATTATTTCAAGCTTTCATATAAACTCACATAAACAGTTTATGGGTTCAATAAAGTTTTCTTTATCTTGACTGAGTATGAATCATTTAATAAAAGAAACCCCTTTCCTTACAAAATACTGTTGTAAAGGAAGTGCAACATTTCTATAATCAGAGATATATATTAGCAAGAGTTTGGTGATATGGTATGAATCATGACACGGAAGTTATGATTTCATATAATGCAATGTAATGTGATAAACAAGATAATATGCTGAAATCTTTTTATTTTAAATATGCTCATTTTTTTAATTACAATTTACTTTTTGTATGAAAAGGTTACTTTAATGGTGAGGGGTTCAAGCAGAACTGAAAAAATGAATCGCTATCTCCCATAAGTCTTTGCGTGTCAATCATTAAAAACATATCCATGTTGTTTTTTTTTTTAAGAATCAGTACAGTATCATGTTTCATTACTCCCCTATTAAGACCATATCTACAGCTACTTTTTTGTTTTAGTAATAAAAGAGTTTGAGTCACTTTTTATATTTGGAAAAATAAGGTGACATTTGGGACCTGAAGGACTATGTCATCTTGAATAAGTTGCCGCCCTGCCCCCATCCCCTCCTCTTATTCCCTCTTACCTACTTTCTTGTACATAACAGCCACTTCTGATGGCCATACCCCCAGCATATGCCTCTTTTTATACTCTGGAGAGTCTTCTGCTTTTGCATATTAGCCTCACTGCCCTTGCCAATACTTGATTAACATTTGTGTTAAAGCCTTGATTTTGCTAAGGAGAGGTGACTAGGGGCATCAAATTAGTGTGAGTGTGCGAGTGTGTGTGATTGTGTGTGAATGTAATGAGAATCAACAGAAAGCCAAGGCTCTGCATCCCTCTGAAGGGGCCCCCATTTCCTGCAACCACAGGATTTTATTTTCATTTCAAAAGAATCATTTAAAAATGACCTTTTATACAACCTGGATTTGTTTATTCATGTGCCCTCAACATGGGCATAGTATGAGGGGCAATATTGATTGCTGAATGAGTAGGGGCATAGGAAAAGAGAATGGGTACCCAGAGAATGAGAAAGGTGGAGGGGACTGATGCAGCACTTGTGGAAGACAAAAATAATGGCGCAATCTCGGTCAGCCAATGCCGATATTTAAATGAGCATCCAATTACTCAAGCTGCTGTCAGTTTACAGCGAAGAGCACGGGTGCCAAATTAAACCTCTTTTGATGTTACACCTCTTTATGTACACAACCTATGAGCAATTTCACAGAGGCTGCACAGTGACTGAGGCCCTGAGACAATGACGCTCAAGCGTTTTCTTCTCACTCGTCTTCTTCCCTTCTCGCTCTTTTCCCATCTTTCCATCTCGGACCTCTCAATGGCGAGTATTCATTAGAGGAGCCGGGTGGGGGCCATAAAAGGAAGGAGGGGGGCTACAAATTACTGATAATGGCATGGCGCTAATGAAGAGAATGGAGAAATGTCATTAGCATTTAAGAGGATAAGATCCATCTGACCCGCCGCCGCCGCCAGTCGCTTTCTAGCTCCACTCACTTAAGGAAGCAGGAGAGTGCGACTGATACCCAGAGCCTCATTTGCATGGCTGAGTGGAGGAGGATGCTGATTGGTATAGACCCCCTTCACCCCCAACTCCCCCTACCTCACAACCTCTTGTTTATGCATCACAAACAACGCGCACATGTCTGCTTGTTTCGACTCTATTCACCAGTAGCAACAGTCGACAAGTGAAAACAGCAAAGCAGGCGACAGCAAACAAAACAAATCAATGAGAATGCACAAACAGCGCCGCAGTTTAAAATGTGAAAGACACACAGATGAAAGGAGCATCTCTTGATCCTTGCAGATGCATAGAGAGTGATTAGAGAGAGCAACCGCGCCTTCTGTGACCTTTGACCTGCTGGCATTAACAGTAATGATATCAATAAAAGGAACAACACTGTGCCACAACCAGATGTGCCTGTTTGACTAATGATAAAGACACAAGCACACATCCTTCACTGTAATGACTAACTACCTTACAGAGAATAGAAAGAACCTCAATAGTGCCACTCTCCTTTGATAACAGAAGGTAAAATGATGTGAATTTCGGCAGCACTAATGGCTCAAAGTGCCTTTCAGTTGTCTTTATACACTGTGCAGTTAATAAGCACCTAAACCTTTACAAACAAGGTACACAGACTGTGTGGGTGAAAAAAGAAGTGAAGGAGCAGATCACTGACTAAGACAGTGTAGCACATGGAAAATGTTTTATCTTAAAAAGAATAAATGTGAAATGTAATAGATTTGCACAAAGTTTACTGCACTAAGTCCTACTGAAAGTTTTTTTCTGAGTAGTGCTATATTTCCAAATGGCCACTAGGTGTCCCCAGCCCTGTTTTTGTCATGACATCTAGTTGTCCAGAGAAGACTCTTAATTATAACTCTTAATACTGAAATCAGAATACACAAAACCAGACATTTGAATACCTAATGCACACTTCACAAATAAAATATTGTAAAATATCACTGTGTTTGTTTTCACAACTGAGATTTCAGGATCACTGCACTATAAGATACTGGATAATCAAATCTTTTTTACAGATAGATTTGTGCTGCTGTTGTCTTTACATGTTTACACTCTTTACATGTCTTCTGTAATAAATAAATAATGCATGCTGTCTCATGCCCTTGCATCGTAAGCATTTTGGCCACAAACAAAAATTTATGTAGACTGGTTAAAATAATTACTCAGGATGCCATATAACACATACAAAACATCCTGGAATGCTAAGCATGCAAGTTATGCATTTTTGCCTATATGCACCATTTTGTTAAAATCCTTTAAAACAGACACAGATTATTATTATTATATTTTGTTCAGTAAAGATTAGTTCAATATGACTGATTTGTATGTATATCATATTTGTATCTATATCAATTGAAAAGTATTTATCTTCAAATATTGTTCACTGCTGAAGTAAATGAGCTCAACACTATAAAACACATAACTGTAACCACAATTCTTACTGTTTGTGTTTTGACTGATATCCAGACAGATTTATGAACAGGCAATCACATGCACACACAGCTTGTAACAGACTTGCTCACCTGAAACTCGTCAAAACACAAGAGGCAGGTTTCATTGCTGATCTCCATGGCAACCGGTGATATGGGGTCATAGGTGAACATTTTCCCTAGCCCCCGTTTTGGCAGGCTTTGTTTTCGCCGATGGATCCCTTTAAGCAGTAGACAAACATCAGGCACATCTTAAAGCACACCTGCATCACTTACCGAAACCCACTGACAATACTGAATAAAGCACTAATTTCACCTGTATGCGTAATGGTAGACAATTATCAGCGAAGCTTCAGGACCAACACTGAGATAAATATAGGATCTGCAGCGCATTACAAGTCAGAAACTTACACAAAGTCACACACGCCAACCGTCTGCAGTTAATGCTGTGGGAGGAGGATACTCACTTTTGTGGATGTCCAACATAAAACCATTGAAGTGCACTCTCTTTTTATTTGTGTTTTGCACATGGGAGAAAAACAAATCCATGAGCATAGTTTTTCCTGTACCTGTAAAAAACGTAGATATAAAAATCAACATCCCAACTTTTTTCTTCTCCTCTTTTCAGTGCTGAAAGAAACTCCATATCAAGAGACTGAAAGTTAGAAAAATTATATTTAAGATCATAAAAAAAACTTTTTATATCATATCTTACCAACATCTCCATATATGTAGAAGCCTTTGGGTGGTGGGGGCGGCGTTGGAGGAGAAGCAGGTTCATCCTTTAGAGGCAAAAGAATAACATGAAAATGATTTTACAGTGACATATTTGCTTAATATCAAATCACTTCTCAGTTGTTTGTCATTACAAGAAACAATGACCATAAACACACACCAGTCTGTTTTTCTGAAAATTTGCATTGATGAATTCCTTATTTAATATTGCAAGACGTTATAGCTGTTGACCTAAATAAACTTAGTTGTATTCATTATCATAGAAGACTGAATCATCATTTGATAAACAAAGTATGCTGAGGCATTAAGCCACCACTACAGTGTGAAGTTTCACATTCTCCAGACTAGCCCACTGCAGGGGAGGAAGACAAAGGGGATCTAATCAACAAGACAAGCCAGGGTTCCCACGAAAGAAAAGCATCATCAGTGGAACAATGGGGGGATTTGTCAGACAAAACGGAGAGGACTGGATGAGGCTCCATACGAGATGGAGTGGACTTGTCTGTGCAGCCTGTTTAGCGCTGCTAATTGTGATACGGTACTGTTGCATTGAGGTGCTGCTGGAAGTCATTGTGCTGCCTGCCTCCTATCATCAAAAGGTCCTTGCTTCAAAAAAACGCCTTGTGTGTGACCAAGCTGAGAATAGCAAGTAAAGCCAAATATCTCTAAAGAGGGCCCAAACTGTGTAAACACATGCGTCATTAGTTTCAGCATGACATGTACTGATATCTTGAAGCATATCTGTGGAGAAAAATACAATTTCATTTGTTCTTTGCAGGCTTTCAGTAATATGATTGAGGTTTATCTGTATAACATAACTGGGAAACATCAGATAGTTTTGTAATGAACTCAGTATTATATTTAAAGGACTGTCCTCTTCAAAATTGTACTGAGTAACTATTTCATGGAGGTAGCACTCAGCGTCCACAGCACTTAGTTTCTACTGCACAAGGAGCACTTGACTCTGGTAAATGCAGACAATGGTCGATTGAAAACTAAATGAAAAACAAACTTGTTACCCATCCTCTCTCTGTGCCCTCTCCCTGCTCCTCCACCCTGCTCACCCCCTTTCCCCCTCCATCTTTGCCTGTCCTGAGCTGGAGTGAAATACTGGAAGAGCAACAAACCTTTCCCGTCTGCTCTGGCATAACAGTGTGTGACTTCTCCCTGACTTCCCAAGCTGCCCTCTGGCATGGTGGGGTAATTGTCAGTGGTGGCTAGCAGCCATTTTGCCACGGCAGAGTGGAGAAGGACAAGGCTGTCCCTCAGCCACTCTGTCTAGCTGAGCTCTGTGGCCTTGTCTCACCTCCTGGTAGAGGATATAGACTGGCACATGAGTGGAAAGTTCACATGCAGGACATGGCCACTTTAGCTTTGAAATGACTGCTTTGGGATAAATGCACCTACACCCAAAACTGCCATGTTGCTCATCAGCCTCGTTAATGGAGTCAATAAGAGAATCAAAGTTAGATTTAACTGATACAACTGGAAACCTGCAGTGTAAAGGGAGACACAATGATGCAGGTCTGACTTGAAGAGGGTGGCTCCCCCCAAACAATGGACCATTGTTAGCCGACCATCCGCAAAACCACGCCACATTGGGTCAATATTAAGTCAAGTGTACCCTCCTCACAGACTTGGTCAGTTATTGAGGACAATGGCGGCACTTTCACAGAGAGAACAGACACCGAAAGGACAGTGTTGTGACCTGATTCAAACCAGAATAATTGCATAAGTTCTCAGTCAGTGTGTATGTGTATGTGAGAGACAGAGCAAGAAATAAGGTGCACAAAGAGGAGGGGGGTGGCGGTGTTGATAGCCTAACACCAAAGTATTTGTCAGAGTCCCGAATCAAAAGCAAAAAGGACAAGAATGGCACAGACAATGGGGATCCCCTCATTACTGCATGGGGACGGTGAGAGAGTGAGAGGGGTGCCGGGACGGGCCCAGCGGGAGGTCTGCCCTGCTGCCTTCCAAAATCTCTTCCTAACCCTATGTGTCTGTGCCAGCTAACCAACAAAAAAACTCCCACCATGACATGCTAGACAGTCAGCTCCCCTGACCTAAAAACAACAACAGCCCCCTGCATTACGCTGTTCCAAAACTCACATGCACAATACACTTCCCAGACCCCTACCCTCCCTTTGACCTGAGCGCCATGGTCACCAGCATTGATACAACTGGAGTACAGTGCAATGGACTCTGAAGCCCCTCCATATGTTAGACGTCAACGGGGCTTTATAACTGAATGAGAGTCCAGATGCTTCACTGTAAAAAGGCTTTAAAGAAATCCATGCTGCCATGAAAATTTCAAACTGCATCTCTGACATCTCCCTTTTTTTTAATTTTACCAGTACTTCATTTCTAGCGTTTGAGATAAATTCTACCAAAACATACACTAATTATCACTGATGGAACAGTACTTAGGGTAATTCTCATTGTAATTCTCCTTTATTAAAACAAAATGACACAATAAATTTGAATTATATAGGTTACTCTGTATAAGGTAAACTATTAAGCTTTTATAATATGGAGGACAAGGGATGTATACATGATGAGGGAGTCATTTATAGAGATAGATGACATGGAAAAACATCTGTCCAGGATGACAATATCACTGATGCCTCTTTACTGAATGCTGCTCCATCTTTTGTTCAAAGATTGAAGAATGAATGTCATGAAGCACTGAAGCTGTTCTGGTGGTCCAATGACGCACAACATGTTGGTTTCTCCATTCATCTGTCACTGATGTGGAGCTACAAAACACACTACTTAAAGAGTTAACTTCAGTGAAGGGAAACTTAAGATTGAACTTAAAACATTGAGTCTCTCACTATCTTCAAGAGATAAAAACTGGCTACATTTTAAAGGTTTTCTAGAATTAGCCTGAAGATGCATGGAACCTGGTTTAGGATTATGTGGTGGCTATGTTTACACTGCAGGTCTTAATGCTCAATTCAGTTTTTTTTTAAAATGGAATTGTAGTTGCTCACATTATCATTGAAATGCACCTGCCATCAGACTCATGTAAAGTGACCTGTGCTTACAGAAGTAAATATGCATCTTGCCAGATCCCTCCTCCTCCAACACAGAATTGTCTGTCACATTTTAATGGCATAACAGTCAGATGAAATGCGACATGATTGTTCAAACTGTCACATTGCAAAAAAAATCTGATATGTATCCAATTCAGGCCCACATATGAAAGTGACCTGGGTATGATTTCAAGAAAAACAAATGTATTTGTGCTGTTCAGACTAGATATGGGTTACATATGGGCAAAAAGTCTGATTTGGGCCACTGTTACCTGCAGTATGAACGTAGTGTTAGACACCCCACTTTGTTTTTTCCTTTTAATTGTCACTCATCTGTCAATGCATACAAGTACAGATATAACAGATTATAAAAGCTAGGTAAGCTTGAGGTAATCATGTTGGCTGCAATTTTAATATGTATGTAAAATACACTAATCTCCTTTACCTTGTCAAGAGCATCATTGTCTTTGGGTTCAACAGCTGTGGTAACTTTTTCTCTTTGAGGCTGATTTTTATGGTCATGTGAGTGTAAAGGTGCTGGAGGTGACTTGAGATAAATGCTGTTACTGTAGTTCTTCAGATTGTGCTGCAACAGGGCCAGATGTTGGAGA
The DNA here is from genome assembly GCA_037367295.1 of Apogon hyalosoma. Taxonomy (NCBI): domain Eukaryota; kingdom Metazoa; phylum Chordata; class Actinopteri; order Kurtiformes; family Apogonidae; genus Apogon; species Apogon hyalosoma. The sequence goes on from JAPQRP010000018.1 coordinate 30,080,542, forward strand.
ACACGCCTCTGCTGAGCGTCTCTCTGCAGGGAGCCGCACTGAACGAGACGGTCGTAGTGTCTAATGGTTGCACTGGAGTCACAAAGCCATGATGCTGATGCTGAACCCGAGGATCCGAGAGAAGCAAATAAGCTCTCTGCCCTCCAGCTGATGTAACCTTGAATAAGAATAGAAAAAAGTCGTGCATAGGTCATTCGTTTTCCAGCGTTAACACCAACAAGACAGTAATGTTAAGGAAAGAGATCACGTTCTGCACCACAGTTACTCAAATACAAGTTGCATGGAGCAAGATTATCCAAATTATACATACAGTAATGAAGGGAGCAGCTACTATTGTGTTATAACTTACTGTAATATACTCTATAGCCGCGTACGTTATATGACAAATAAACACTTACCCTTTAGAATGTTGCTCGATGTAACACGACAGATTTGATTAGAATAGAGAGCGGTGCCTTTCAATAAAACATTTACTGAGGATGTGACAGCTGCAGGTATCGTGTATGCCGCCATGATGATTCAAAATGCCAAAGCTTTATTGAGCGTCTCTTGAACAGAGGTCGAGTGTGAATATTCAGATGCTGGGAATACATTTATGCAAATTTTGTCTTTAAGAAGTATATATTAATTGAAATAAATGTTTTTATATAAATGGAGTATGTTCTTTATATTGTAATGTGAAAATATAAGGAGTCATTTCCTGATGTTAACCTTCATTAGGACAATTTCACATCTTTAAAATAAAAATGTCTGAATCAAACCCCCATCTGAAGTTGTTTTTTTTTTGTTTTTGTTTTTTTTTTTACCTGAAAGTGAATATTTATGAAGTCTTTTAAGTTTTAACAAAATTATATAGATTACATAATTTAGAACCTGAAATAGACACACAGATGCTTGTCTGAGGAAGTCTGTCTCATTCTTTTGGTTATGTCAAATTAACTTGCACGATTGAGAATTTGCAAATTATTACTAACAATCTAAAGTAAGAAAAAAATCTTACATCACAGTTTTCATCACACATCTTAAACACATGTATTGACGAATAATAGTCATATGGAGGCCTATTGAAACTTGTTTTTTACGTGATATACGCTTGTTTGTTTGTTTTTTTTTTTATCATATGCAATACTCCAATTGAATATTTGCGAACGCAGTTTCCATAGATAACATCATTTTAAGACCAAATACAAGTCGTATCAGTTTGTTGAACACTGCAGCACATGGACATCTGCTGCTTTATACGGTGTAATTGATTATATACCGCCAAATAAGTGAATAAAATCATGTAGTCGGTCCAAAGGCAGGGCACGACCACCGACCCCGCCGGTGGATTGTAAACAAACCGAGCAGCAGGTGGTCTACGAGCGTCAGCTGAACCTCAGCTGATCGGAAGTGCTGTCCTCTTGGCATTTAAGGTGGCGACAGTGACAGAAAGAACAATACCAGAAGTTAGGTGACATGCCTTCAAAATAAAAAAATACAACATATCTTTTCTATATTGCTGGTTACTAGGCTCGGTTTATGAGCTAAAGAGAATTTATGTATTAATAATATCAATAAATGTATGTGAATTATGGGCAAAGTTTTATATTATCTGGAGAAAACGTTTGTTAAATATTTTATTTTGAAAGACCATACCGGAATGTACATATTTGTTTGCTGTGAACTTGATAACTAATCGCTGCTACAAGGACAGGGGAGAAATGGCTAATACCATAGCTGATACAAGAAGGCTGTTCACCAAGCCCCAAAACCTAAATGACGCGTATGGACCGCCGAGTAATTTCCTAGAGATTGATGTCAGCAACCCTGAGACAGTCGGGGTTGGCAGGGGCAGATACACCACCTATGAAGTCAGACTGAAGGTGAGCCTACATGAGTAAATGCTAATGGCAATAGCTTTTAAGCTAGTTGTCTAATAACGTCTTAAATGAGGTTAAAGGCAGTTATTACGTGCTGACATCAGGTTGGTCGCGGATGTCAATATATTCACAGAGTCGATATTAGAATACGTCAGTGGCTGTCTGTCTACAGTAATTTGATATATCGGAGATAAGATAACAAGCGCTACCAAGCTAGCAGGCTATTAGCCGTTCGGAGATCAAACGTTACCTGACATCAAACTTATGTCGGACTGATTGTGCGGTTGAGTTGATGCTTATTGTCCCTAAATAAATAAATGACTTAACTGTGTCGTCTAGGGCTTTGATAGTATCACTACCATGACACCAGTGATTTTTGGCATCAGTGGTGGCAGACGTGTTGTAATTTCCTAGAGAGGGAAATTTGTTTACATCAACATCAAATGTTTTTTCCACTGTGGCGTGATAAGAAAGCTGTTTCATTCGAGAGTCGTATTTACTCATGAACTAGCGTTACATAATCAAATACAATATGAAAAAAATGGGGGACAAATAATCCCTCCAAAAAAGTTAAAGCCTTCTGGACAGTTAAGAGCTGAACTCCAGCCACACCCCACTTTCTGACCTCTAATAGATAACAGCATTAGTTATTTAAGGATAAACCTATCATTGTGACAGGGAGGTATGAGTCCACATTCATTCATCCACTGCTATGCATGTAAACACTATTCTTGCTTGGGTGAGAGATATGTTGATCTGACAGTTTTTAACTTTGCTGATATGATTAAATCAATATTCATACTCCAGGACCATGCCAAAGGGGAACAAAACTAAGCAAGTCAGCTACTGTGGAAAAGCAGACAGGATGCAGCATGGTCCCTGATCCACACCCCACACCACATTTCCTTCCTCCGACTCAACACAGGAAATAAAGTGATTTTCTTTCAGAGGTGTTCTTGTCAGTTACTGAATAAAACATTGTCTATTATCCAAATGCTTAATGCATATAAACATCCAGATTTTTACCCAGTCTGGAGTGTGATATTTTAGCCTAATAGTTTGTGCTCTATAAAAGCTTGACTTCATGAAGTGATCACTTCAGTGATAGAAGAAATGTTAGAGCAGTCCTTCCTGTTGATAACCATAGGTGTGTTTTTAATAGCAGGCTTCTGTACATTATTGCCTTTACACAAGATAATGATGGCTGTCACTTCTTTTGAGCTTTCAACACTGTCTTCACCAGATAGCTTTTGCTTTGGTGTTGTAATGTGTTATCCAAACTTATTCAGCCCAAGGCTGTAAAGATAAATTTAATATGTCGTGCCTTTTACTCAGGAAAATGTAATCTGTAAACTCAAAAACATCTGCTGATACGAAGAACCCTCAAGTGAATTGTTTCAGTGATTCAAGGCTGTAAATCTGTTATTCAGCCAGCATGTCAACTTTTAAACCAATATGAATGATAGGATAGGTGTTAAGCATAATGAAAAATGCTATGTTAAGAAAGGAATTTAAAATAAAATCAATGCACCGTATATACAGTCATATACAAAAACTGAAGCCAAATTCCTTGTATGTGTTTACATACTTGGCCAATAAAGCTGATTCTGATATATCTTTCAGATTTCTTTCCAATATGGTCATTGAATCAAAAGATAGTTGAAGTGAAGACACCAAATACAGGTGAATTAAACAGGCTTAAACCAGGGTTTCTTTTTATTAATTACAACATTTGGATCTGATGAGAAGTTGTTTTGATAAAAAGCTTTTATTTTTATCACTGGTGTCACCTCACACAATTTTGCATGAATCGAACCATTTAGAGACTAAATTATATGCATTTTTAATATACTGTTTCAACAAAGTCTAACTGCAATTAGACTCATGTGATTGCCCTGTCACTTATTCTTCAATTGTCATTTCAAGTGACTGACACCCCTGTAGTTAGTGGCCAGAGGTATTTGGATAGGTTACCAGCCCTTTAGTATTTATAGTTTCCCTATACCTTAAAGAAATGGGTTAGGGAAGAGAAGCCGTCTCCAGGCATTAGCGTTGAATATAAGGCTACTGTACTTGATTAGCGTGTAATAATTAGCATATGCGTGTAATCAGCATTATTGTGCACCTCATAGCCTTGTGTGACCCTGCTTTGCATAAGACCACAGAAGAAGCGGCGCATCCCTCACTTCTCAACAAATGTGGTGTCAACTTTGCTTTGCTTCTCTTCTCCTTTCTTTAGGTTTCTTTAGAAGCATTTTACTCCATCTCCAGCATGTTAAGAGCATTAGCCACAATGCCTGGGTCTGGAATAGAGAGCATTTGGATCGCTGTGTTTGTTTCCCATATGCATATATTATTTTAGAGTTAATTAAATTTCATTTAGCTAATTATGGAATACAGTTTCTGATTATAACTCTTTGCCTTGTCTCCTGTTGTCACTGCTGTCCTGCACTAGAATCCACCTAAAATCAAGAGAGCCCTTGTGGTTGCACTGAGAGAGTCTGCTTAATCCCTTCATTGAGAGAAGAATGAAACAGGCCAGGGTGTGGGGGAGCTGGAGGTTATTCCCGCTTCTTACCCCCCACCCCCCACCCCCC
>JAPQRP010000018.1:30113416-30123416 GCA_037367295.1 Apogon hyalosoma
CATTATATTTGTCCAAACAAATGTACCTTTAGTTGTACTAGGCATTAAAATGAACAAGAAACTGAAGAAAACAAGGGAGGTCCAGTAATTTCTTCCCTAACTGTATGAAGATTGTTGCATCTAAAAAGAATTTTTTCCAATACAGTGTTTACAGACCTCTACTGTAACTAACTGCAGACCTTATCCCTGATCAGGGTTTTAACAATCAACACTAATATAATGGATGAAGGCTAACAGTATTACAAACAGGCCTGAAGATTCATCATTAACAATCACACACTTTGACACAAGTAGACAACCAATAGTGCAGGTTAACAGCACATTATACAACTACTACAAACAACTGCACAGTAAAACTGAATAACAGTGAGAAACAATGACAGTGTTCAAATTTTTGTGTGTTTTTTAATATTTAGGTTTGCACAGAATCTTTTAAATCATTCACTGATGCTTATTTCTGACGGCAGGATATTCCAAATCTATGGATCTTTAACTGTAAAAGAGGACTAATAGCATTCTCCACCTTTACCGTTACATTTTAAAGTCACTTAAATGTTTCTGATGTAAGACATTTCTCAAACTTAAAGATCTATTCCATGATATAGAAAATTTCTACACTGTTCCAACTGCATTTAGGCTGTACAATTTACAAATTCATAATAATGCCATTTTCTGAGCTTCTGAGTCAATATTCTTAAAGTTTGTTTATTAGAGGTTTAATTTCTGATCGGGTTGAACTCATTCCCATTTCCTAATTCTTTCTGATCAATAATGTAGTGAAAGCCTTACACTTTATTTGTAAATAAACTTTATTAGGCTTACGGTTTGTGACTCATCGACAAGCACAGCAGGATTTTTACAGACTAATCCCTTTTTTCGTTCCTCTGCAGCCTGTTTTTATTGATACCTAAATAAAAGTGTCATCAGTGTACATCTGTCACCCAACTTCTCAGCAGCACTGTGGTAGGTCCTTAATATACAAGGAAAAGAACGGAGCCTTGTGTTATGTCCATTTTGCATACCAGATGTTACACTTTTAACCCAAAAAGACCCAAACATCCATCGCCGACCAAAATTATCTACTGATCTATAATGTTTAATAACTGTTGATCCACTAATTCTAAATAATTGGTGAAAATCCAGTTTTTCATCTTTTCGTGGTCATCAGATATGACCCATTTGGACATTCAGAGGTTCTGTAGTTACTGTGGAAACACTGTCATCTTCTACAACATTGATTCACCAGTAAATCCATGGAGTTTGATCAATGACAGTGGATGGAGACATTTGTTTTTACATTCATTATTGATATCTTTGCTGAAAAAGTCACTTTTTCTTCAATTTTCTCTGTTTCTGATATAATAACCTCCAACTTTAATCTGAGCTTTTATGAACATCTACATAAACAGTGAATTAAATATAGGAAAGTACCAGACTTTCACTAGAAAAAACAAAAAACAGTGGATAATGCTATAATAAATGGTGATAAAACACTTTAGAATGGCTAAATACAGAGGAAAATTCATTTGGGAACTGGCACAAAAGCAGCACTGGGTTTTTGTGGGTCAATTTTCACAAGAATTCTTCTCCCACTATTATCTTCATCTGCTGATGTCTTTATAATTTCCAGATTGTAGCATGTGGATGAAAGACTGTTGTGGATGAAGACACTTGTTTTTTTTTGTTTTTTTCCCCAGTTATTCTGCTACTAATCTTACTAACTTTTGAGAATTTATGAAGAACTGATTCATCCTTGTTTAAATATTTCAAGAAATTCCCCAATATTCATCAACAAATATATTCTACAGCATGTGTCAAAGGTCTCATCAGTATAAACATGTTTTCTTCTATCTGTTTATGTGTTTTTTGTCCTCCATAGTTTTTGCGATAATGTTATCCTGCTGTATTGCATCCGGGTTCTCACCAGTTTCACTCAGAATCTGTATGATTATTACGTTTGTGTAGTCTACATGCACTGTGTTTTGCCGCCAATCAAAAGAGTGTTTAATGTGACATCCGTGCAGAAAAACAGTGTCGTAACAGTCTTTAAAAAGCAGCAGTGTGAACAGTGGTCGCGGCCGTCAGACAGATTAAGCACAGAATAGCTGTCATCAGCTCCTTCCACGGCACCAGTTCACCTGGAGTCACTCTGACAGTCATTCTGCTGTTTATCCAGCGCCGTTCAGCAGTCAGTCTTGGTTCTGCCCTGCTTTTCCTGATGTTATCCTGGTGGCTCCACAGGTCAGGTTCAGCGGTCATGGTCTGAGGTCACAGTATCCACTTGTCATTAACCCCCAGCAGACCCCGTGGCACAGGCGCTGTCATCAGGACCCTCACACTCACCTCATGGGTCTTAATACACACCCTGATACACACACAACTGGTGGTTCATTGATAGAAGAAGGGCATGTGACCTCTTCTGAATTTAGACTTGGTTAGCTCTACGGAGAGAGGGTTCAATCTTTTAATTTTGGATGTTAAACAACATAATTGACTTAAACAAATAACTGTATTTATAACTCCCTGCATGTTGATGGGCAAAAATGTTTTTAGGGAAACAATCATGACCCAGTCCACACCATAAGAGCTAATTTGTCCATATCACCTTTTCTGACCATTTCTATTTTCACCACATCCCCTTGTAATATTATCTTGAACAGCTATACCTGCCATTTGGAAGAAATATGCATTTAACTCAAAACATAACTGTTAAATACTTATTCTACTCTCTTGGCATCATTATCCTCAAGCTGCAACTATGTGAATGATCTTATCTTATCTTATCTTATCTTATCTTATCTTATCTTATCTTAATCTATGTATACTGGTGTCATGTTTTGGCAAAACTTCTTTAATTTGACCTATTTTTAAGGTTTTGGGAGGATGTTTTGGTAATTCTCTCCATGCTGTTGTTGAAATTTAGATCTGCGTCTGTAACTACACCTCATTTATACAGTAGCTTGATCTGCAGGTTTCTGTCTCATAAATTCAAAGTACATTAATGTGTCTTGTTTGGAGCCTGACACAGTTAGCATTTTTACTTTTTCTGTGCTTAGTTGTTGTGTATATTGTAGATGCTGATTTGGTAAAAACCCTTAAAACACTTTTATTTTGTAGCTGCAAGGTTGATGTCGCTCACAGATCTTCCTCAAATTTATAATACGATACATAGCTACAACAAAAACCTCTGTTAAGGAAAAATTTTGCAGAAAATAGCATTAACTTAAGAGTTAATGGGAAAAGATTTGGGACCTTGACTTGTTTTGCATCAGAATATGAAGATATTTGTGTTCAGACCTCTATACTATGGCAGTCATTTGCTGTTTTTTTTGGTTTTTTTTCACCGAATCAAAGTTGAGACTTTCAGAAAATAATGGTGTTTAATAATTTCAGAATAGAAAGAGAATCATTTTACAGTTATTCATATATTTAAAAGTGGATGAAAATGGATTTGTGTCGAGCCTTAAGAAACAAGATGTAGAAATGTCAGTGGCAGACTGAAGACATTTTAAGGACCTTTTTTAGCTTTGAAAGATAAAGATGAGGAGTGATAAAAGCAGCTGGGGGACATGGGGTCCTTTAGAAACACCAAAACAATGACAAGGGCACAGAGGAACTTATTTTTTTCTCATATTCACCACATTTTCGCAATCACCCTTCCCACCACCCAGCATTTCAGTGCTTTCCCATCCTCAAAATTCCCTCAAAGTTTCAGATGCTCACAATTCCACAATGCCCAGATGCTGCCCTTTACCCCCCTCAACCCAGAGCTATCATTCATAACCTTTCTGTGGAGCTGGGAGTGAAAGAGGTAGGATAAGCGAGAGAGAGGGGGAGCGGAGAGCAACATGGCAGCTTATTTAGAAGACTTCCTTTATTGGAACATGTGCAAGCAGTTCACTCACAAAGGACTTAAATAGGATATTTTCTGTTCCCTATAGTTGCTTTCCCCTTTTAAGTGCCGAGGCAAAAAAAGTAAGTTTACAACTCCCTCCTCAATGGGGGCTCTTCACTCTCAGGTTGCGGGGACCTGAGTGACCTAGGAAAGTTAATTAGGAGGCGAACAAAGAGCGAGCTGGAGCAGAATGCCTCGCCTCTCCTCCAGCCAAAGATGTCATCCATTAATTAGGAAAATCTTTAAGGTGGCCTTATTGAATTTACAGAAAGCCCTGTGGTTGGCGGGCAACAGTTTTTTGATCAAGCCCTGACTCAAACAATGCCTTTCTGGGGGTTAAAAAAGAAGAAGAAGGGAGGAGATTGGTAGTAGGAGAAGAGAGGGAGCAGGGGGAGAAAAAGAAACGTATGGGTTTGCAGAGCAGTACAGTTTAATGGGGGGGAGCTGCCGATTGTGACAGCTCAGATTCACATGGGTATGGGGGGCATAGTTTGGGGATGATGTCATGCAAAGGCAACCTGGAGGCTTGGGAAGTAGCGAGGAGGGGGTACTGAGCTTGAGCCACAGGGGCCACTCAAAGTTAACATCGCTGCCTGCATCTGGGCCAAATCCTTTTCTTCTGGCCCAGGAGAGGCTTTCCTGAACGCCAAGCCCTCCAACACTCCTCCCATTCCCTCGTTCACAAATCAGGGCTTGCTTTAAAGCTAACTCCTTTGCTAACTGTCTAGCTCACTGTCTTTTCTTCCCACTCTAACTGCCTATTCATCCCTGGTCCGCTATGAATAATATGAACAAATAACATCAATGGGTAATGCTCCTTCTAAGCATTTATTACCGGTGGGGAGAGTAACTGTATTAAAATCATGTGAACTTTTGACCAGATGACCATGCCATTAAGTGCTTTAACTGTCCTAAAGCCTCTTCAAATACATTTCTACTTTTTGTAGCTTTTGAATTTCTCAACACTTCTTTATAAAACTAAAAAAACCTATCAGTGATGGTGTATTTGATCATTTAACCGACACTTACCATAAATATCTTTTAACCACTAAGCCTATCAATGCATTTAAACAATTCAGGTGAAATGCACTTTCTCAGGCTTTCAACAGCATTAGATGTGTTTTATTTGAATGTCTGTATATATCTTTTTTCTTTTTCTTTTTTTTTTAACCATTTTGTGTGAACATGCAAAGGACATTGATAACGCAATTTGCAAAACACATAATTGTTGATTTTATTCATGTATCATCTGATATTATACATTTATTGGATTTAATTTACAATATTTGGTATTTATTCATCACAGTCACCAACTGACTCTAGACATGAACCTTTTATATATACATTTCTACGTTTTGTGGCTTTTAATTTTCTCTGCACTTCTCCATAAAACTAAAAAACATATCAATGACTAAATATTTTAACCATCAAACACCTCCTAGCAGCATCAGATTTGTCTCATCTGGACATTCAGAGGCTCCACTTTGCTTAGAAACACTGTCATTTTCTGCAACACGGATTTAATAACAGACTAGAACTGTATGAGTAAGCAAACAAAAACAGTGCAAGTTAGATGGTTAAGATCACACACATGGTCATGCATGTATGTCGGCATGCTGTCCCGTCCATGCATCTCCTGGGACATGAACCCCTCACCCCACCTCCTCCCGAGGGACTAATTCGAGGGGAGGGACGATGTGTTTTGTTGCTTGTCAGAAACAATCACTCCCGGCCCATTACATTTACAGCACGTCGTGCTTTCATTGCTGTAACGCGTCAAGCTCTGAGAGGGGGAAGGTGGCTCTGAGAGGGCCAAAAAGTGGAAAAAGTGTTTACTCATCAGTAAAAATGCTGAAAATGCAAGTGTTTGTAAAAGAGGCCGAGTCCATCAAAGTGAAGTGTTGGGTGGCAAAGCTGGCTCAATGGAACTAGACAAACTGGTTTTCAAGTTTAGTTCCTTTGGTGTTTCTTCTTTCTGGATGTAAGATTTAAGTGAATAACAACTTTATTTAGTCTGCACTGTGCTGCCCCCACCCCTCTCTTGTTCTCTGTCCCAGCCCACCCGTCCTCTCTCTGTTCTGTTTGGGCACTGGAGGTTGTCAGTCGGGGTTTATGTCCAGTTCACTGGAGCTGAAAGAAGTCAGTTTCGTGTCTTGTTATGGAACAAGACGTCTCTGCCTCTCAGGAGTGATGAGAAGTGGTCTGGGTGAGTAGGGTGAGCAGGGAGTGGGACCATCCCCTAGAGGCGACCAGCAGTGAGGAAGTCAAAGCAGCTTTTGTGTTGCTACTGTCGGCTGCGTGTTTGGTAATTATCCCCTCTATATGAGTACAGACTGGGCTTTCCAGGAGAGATCCATCCCAACTGGCCCATGGAAGAGTGCACAACACATCGTCAACAAAGATTAACTCCTCACTGCGCCACGGAGACGCCTGATTGGAGGAGACACGGGAAATACATAAAACCCTCTGTTGTGTGACGTGTCAGTGATGAGTATTCAGACTGTTTTAAAGTGTTGAAATGCTCAGATAGTGACACCTGTAGAGATACATCCATCAGCCCCTTCATTCCTGTTTTCCTCTTGTTATTTTCACTTTTATCATATCAATTACTGCACAATTACTCCCACTAGTAGAGTGTAACAAAGTACCTTTACTTAGTTACATATTAGAGCTATTTGTATTGTATACGTGTTATTTTTCTTCAAAATTCATTGGTTAATAAAATCCAGCGTTAGTGTTTTTATACCAAATGTGAGTTTCTTGGAAAAAACTGTGGAATGGAATAATGATGTATACTTTTTCTCAATATTCGTACTTTAATATTTTCATTTTATGCAGCTTTATCCTTCTACTCCACTAGTACTTTTTATTCCACTACATTTGTCTGGAATATCACAGATTGTCATCCCTTTCCTATCCAATAAAAAACACATCTCCAAAAGGATTGATTTCGAGTGTTTGTGATAAACTCTAGGCTTAAGTGCATCATTATAGATGGAGAACATTATCTTATACTTAGACTAAATACAATTTAAGCTGATAAAGTGATTAAAATTAACTGAACTTTCATATCTACAACAGCAAAATGCAGCATAAACATTAATGCAGCAGTAAAATAAATCCAGAAACATCAAATATAATCATACAACTCTGACAGGAATCATTTTACAGCACAATGATTTCTTTTCATTTTCATAAGCTTAAGCTCATTTTTGCCAAGAACACTTTAACAGTACATAGTATGGAACTTTCCTTGCACTGAAATATTTTCACATTATCGAATTGGTACTTTTTTAAAAAACAGTTTGAGTACTTCTTCCACCACTAACTGTTAAATGAAAATATAACAAGATGTGCATACATGTGTAAAAATCTATAACCTAAACTGTAAATGACCAACATTATTAGATGCACACTGTTACCCACAAAGTTGGACTATTTTTGTTTTCGGACACATTCCTCTTTCTATTCTTATTTAAACGCATAAGTAATCACCTTTGACCAGGTGCAAAGTTTACACACTGAGTCCCAGTTACACCTTATTAGGAATAAATCACATTGTCACAATCATTTCATGAGAAGAGGAAAAAAATATTTAATTCCAACTATATGTCCTATAGTGTACTAAGTAACTTTGACTAATATGACTGATATACATTGGATTTGTTGTTTCTGAATGAGCTATTTTTATTTTATTTATTATTATTTTAACTACTTCTCAGTTATTTAATAAATTGACAGTCTATGTACAGCATTATTTATATAGGCTTATTATAAACTGAAAAAGCTGGTTGTGATTCTAATCTGATCTTCACCATCATCATCATATTCCTTATCATTTATCATCACCATCATTATCTTTTTTTTTTTCTTTCTGGTCATGTCGTCCACTTCATCTCTCTGCTCTGGTGATTTTAATCTATGCCTTTAACCTTTCTGCATCATCACTGCATGCCACTATCATGCTATCACCATCATCATCATCTTTCTAAACCTAAGAACCCGATAATTTTCATCATCTTCGTCTGGATCAAACAGTCCATACTTATCACCTTTACCCTCACCCCTGACACGATCAGCGGTCCTCTGTCCTAACATCATCACCACCACCACCACCACCACCATCATCATCATCATCAGATTCATATGTGCGTCGTTCAATGTGCGTCAAAGTGGAAATCTAGTGTTTTTTTTTTATTGTAATTTTTTTTGTCAACACTAACTTCGCACCCCCCCGCCCCCAACCAACAAAAAAAAAAAAAAAAAAAAAAAAAAAAAAAAAAAAAAAAAAAAAAAAAAACCGTAATCTAAAATCAACCAATTAATCTGTGGGAATCAAACTGAAGAGCATCCGTTTCTTCAATTAAAGCTCCTTCATTTAAGCTCCAACAGGCTTTTCAAAGGTACCGAATAGGCCTGCCTTGATCTGCATCAATTGTCATCCCGGGGCTCAGGGGCACTTCGGCGGCCAGTATAGCGGGCGAAGTCAGGGCTAATCCCTGGAAAAGAGGAGAATCACGGGAGAGGAGAAAAGCAACAATAACCAAGTCAAGCGTATAAAATGAAAGCGAAATCTCTATTATCACTCCCCGCAATTCCCAGCAAAGTGGTGAAAATCAGGGTTAGTTTGTGATTCGAGTCAGACGCGGAGGGAAGAATATGGGGGTCCCTGCGGGTTGGGAGACTCACACGACGAAAAGGGCAATATTCTGGAGAAAAGGGTAAGAAGAAAGCCCCTCTCCCATCCCGACATAACCATTAAATGCAGTCTGACTTTATGTTGTATAGAGAGGGGGGGACAAGAAAGGAGGCACAGTTCTCCGATGAAAGAATGAGGTTTTTGGCGGATTAGGGACGGCCCGAAGGATGAAGAATAACTTCTGCATAACTTTACAGCTATTTTCTCTCCCCACGCCAAGAGCCAAGTTTAAGACCGGACCGGTTTGAGTTAACCCCTTTGTGATTTGTCCAGTCGGAGATTTTCACAGGGAGCGCGTAAAGTTACCCCGATTGTTCTTTTACGCATTGGAGAAATACGCCCATAATGTGAGGAATTCTGAAACATTCAGGTGAAGGTCCCTGGCGTTTCAGGGGCCCACAACCCGTCTTTTTTCCCACAGTTTTTTTTTTCTTTTCATGGTTATATATCGTGCTTCAAATCAAGAGGATTTCCTTGGTCTGAGTATTGTCATCGCTCCTGAAGGGCTCTCATCATCACCATCATCTAATTTATGGGTCTAATTAGTGATTGGTTTCTCCAGGCTATCTATCACATGCTAATGAAGGCATTTTTCTGCCATGTGACTATAACGGTCATCTCAAATAATGATATGCCGATTTTTACTTGGTGCTTTGCTGATTAGCTCAAAGAAAGACGTCCAAAACTTAGTGAACAATCAGCTTCCTGCGCGCTCTGTCTCAGACGCATGCATTAAATCATAACAACAACAATAAATAATAATAATAATGATCATCATCATTATTATGATTGTAATAGCATGACTTTCTTATTTAGCCTATAAGAAATTTAAAAATATGAGGACGATGAAAATTGCATAAAGTGGGAAATAACATAAAGGATGCATGTGTTGTAATCATTTCTTTTTTTCTGACAGTCACACTAGAAAATGATAAAGGAATGGAGAACATCTGAACAATTAAGTGAACTCTGGTCAGGAGAAGAAGAGTTAATGAGCTGCCGGTGCCATGTGCTGGGAGAGAGGCATTAGGGGCCAGAATCCATATTTACCAGTGCGGAGGCATTAGAATAGGCCGCTAATGCTGCTCGCCCTCTCTCCCCCCTTATTTTCATTAGGCTCTGATGACTGCGGAATTGATGCGGCCTGCAAGTTATCAAGAGCCACTAATTTCACATTAACGACCATTGACTGCGGTTGCTTGATTCGAGGGGGTTTTTGACAATTATCACAATCAGGATTGGAGCCCAAATCGTTTACCTTGACTCCGTGATTATTTGCTCTGAGCCGAGCGCACATTGCAAAATTGTATGGTGTCAAAAAACCCCGTAAATAATGAGGAGATCAGGCAGAACAGCTATCTCTTTCCCAGGCGCACAAGCACTTACACACTTAAACACCCCCCCCA
>JAPQRP010000018.1:30139663-30171990 GCA_037367295.1 Apogon hyalosoma
AAAATCTATCATTAACTGAACATAAACCAAGTGTGTCCATCCACTGTCATTGATCCAACTCCATGGGTTTTACTGGTAAATCAACGTTGTAGAAGATGATGGTGTTTCCATGGTAACTACAGAGCCTCTGAACATCCAAATGTCAGATCTGGTGACCATGAAAAGATGACAAACTGTATTTTACGCTGATTATTTACATGAATTGATAGCATGAGCGGATCAACAGCTTAGATCAGTAGATGCTTTCAGTCGACGGTAGATATTTGGGTCTTCATGGGTTAATCTAATCTTTGTGTTGTCGCAACAGGAACTGAAGTTAAGTGATGAATACTATGTTAGGGACTTGAGAAAACAAGCAGAAGAGATCGACCTGATGATAGAAAGAATGGAGGACCAGATCCAAACACTGGTAAAAGCCTACAGAGAGGAGCTGGCTGAGATTGAGGTAGGACAGGAAGCAGCTTTTCGGAGTAGTAGCTTTGTAGGGGGTGTTTAACATATCACTTTAAATTGTTTTTGCTCCGACATTTGTGTTGTTCTTGCAAATGGTTGTACTTGTGTTGGTAGAACGTTTATCAGCAGGAACACGAAGCCCTACTTACAAGCGACAAGACTGTATGGGAACGATGTATGAAGGAGCTTTTGGACAAAAACGTCAGTAAGATTTAAAAAAAAAAAAAAAAAAAATGCAAAAACTCATTTTTGTAGGTAATTAACTTCAGCTCTGTATCTAATCATTTCTAGGTGGAGAGGCTGACGTACAGAATGCAGAAAGTGGAGGAGTATGAAGCCACAATTCACAATCTCATGTTTGAAGTTGGTGATATTCACTACGGCATCAAGATGGAAGAGGATGCAAAGTTTCAGGTTTGCACAAATACCAGGAAACATCTGTTTTTTTGTTGGTTTTCTGCTGTGTGTCCTTTTATATCCTCCTGAGACCAAGTTAACAAAAGTTTAGGCTTTTCTACTTTAAACAATTATAAAAAGTAAAGCTGTGAAACTCCTAGACATTGCTGGATCTCGGGAGGGTATAGAATTACCTGTAAAGAACAGCATTTTATGTTTTGATAATAATGAACAGCCTAAAAAACAATACAGTATATAGTGGAAGTTATTGTTATCATGATTCAATGAATAAAAAGAATGAAATGTAAACAAGTGGTGCCAGGCACAACAAACCCCGCCCCTCGCACAAATTTCACCCATAAGTAAATGGGAAGATTTTTAAAATTCATAAAAAATTTGAACTTTGACCCACTGTTCTCAAAATGTAATCAGATCTATTCTGGGTCACTGGTAATCTATAAAATCAATTTGGTATGAATTCAACCAATAGTTTTGCCGCTAGAATGTTAACAACCAAACAAACAAACTGACCCAAAAACAATACCAAAACACCAATGCTGATGACTCTCTTGTTCTTGCTTCGTAGGCTCTGGAGGTGGAAGCTCAACAAATACAGGGTGAGAGCCTATTTCTTAAAGAAAGAATAAAAAAGGAGCAGATGTACCAACATGCGCTTAATATTAATTTTACCCAGACAAAGAGCAGACTGTCAAGGTAATGCAGGCAGAGTTTGACATGTTTACATTTACTTTGCTTGCTCTTCATCACTTGAATGAATTTGTGTCACAGTTTGCAGGAAGAGCTGAAAACTCTGATCAGTAGAGGAAAGATTCAACAACCACAGCTGGATAAGAAGAGGGAGAAGCTGTATCAGGACTACAAACGCAGCTTCCAGCAGTATAAACACATGCAGACGAAAATTAAGTGAGTCCTCATTTGATTGTACATTGTACACTTAATATGTCCTGATTTCTGAATATTTTTTTGAAAATATACATTCTGTTTTTTTTTTTCATTTTTACGAAAAACGTAACATAAAATAACCCCCCCCTGCACATCAATGAATTTCCAGCAACACAGACCTGACAACAGTAAATGAATATGCTACAAATTAGTAATCGTATATAATAAAAGAAAGAAAACGGCAAGGTCAAACTTTCACATCCGTCGCCTCATTGATGACATTTTAACACAGGGTCTCGTATCTGGTCGAACACTTTGCCTCTCATCATTATAATACCTTAGTCCTTCCAGATGTAGTATGTTTCTGATTTCTGAATATTTTCGTGTTTTTTTTTTTTTTTTTTTTTACCTTCAACCCTCTTACACTCTACGCAGGAACTTTGCTGTTGCTGATGCCCAGAAATTTGAGAAAATGTGGATAACACTTGAAGAGGAGGTAAAGCAACTGCAGGAGAGGGCTTTGGTCGTCAACTCAATGATCTACAAGCACATTCTAGATTTACCCTGGGAGCAGCCTTCTCCGGCTTCCGCTGAGCCTCAGAAACGGACCCAGACACGCGCCGTCTCTCAGGCTTCACCGTACGCCGACGACCACGGGCACGGCGCCTCAGCCGGGTCCAAGTCTGTGACGAGCACAGGCATGGAAACGTACCGGGTCGGGACGACGGTGCAAAGTGAGAGCGGTGCAGAGGTGGCGAGGGAGCGGAGCACAGCAGAGGGGGACAGGAAGGTGTCGGCCAACACGATGAAGAAACTGATGGAGCTGATGTACGATGAGATGGTGAGTAAAGAGGTTTAGACAGACACATTTGGAAATCACAACAGAAATATGATGTAGTTACACCGTGAGGACATATTTGTCTTGTTGACGCATTACACCGACTTGTGCATGTTTGTTTTTACACGCTGCATTTGTGCCATCCAGCCTTTAAAGAACATGCGGCCCACGGGTCGAACCTGTCCCGCCAAAGGGTCCAATTCGGCCCGTGGGATGAATTAGTGAAATGCAAGAATTACACAGAGATATGGACAATCAAGGGTGTCGGAATCATATTAGTTCTGGGGTCACATACAGACCAATTTGATCTCAAGCGGTCCAGATCAGTAAAATACTATCATAATAACGTATACGTAATGAGAACTACAAATTTTTCTTTTTGTTCTAGTGTAAAAAAAATTAAAATTGTTACCCTTGATATGTATAGCAATTTTATGTTTTGTGCATGGTCAGTTATGTGTAGGATTTTTGAGTAATGATGGGATTTGACATAGGAATTTAGGGTAGGTAGAAGGAGATTATAAGTTAAACTTCATCCTGTTCCTTTTCGAATGTTTGACTTTTCTTTTTTTTTATAAATCCTTTTGTTGTCTGGTTTTGACGTTATAGTCGAAAGAAATAAACAACCAAAATATTTACATTTACAAACTATCTTTTCACAAAATCTGTGACTAACTTGAACAAATATCAATAACATGGAATGTCTTTAGAGAAGTGCAATTTTAACAGTATTCTTCCTGTTACTAAATGTGTTGTGCCTCTGTAGATCCACTGTGATCTGTAAGCTGTAATGCACATGTGTGAATGATAAACTGAGGCAGAATATTGTTAAAATTGCACTTATTTATTTTTTAACTGCATGCAGGTTTTCAAAGCATTGTTTGTAAACCACTTTGGTCTGTATGTGGCCCTTGAACTAAAATGAGTTTGACACCCCTTATTTTAATGACACATGCTACGTGCAGGATATTTTATTTTCTTTGTTCCACATTCTTTTTGGGAAATCTAACGTTGATTCTTTTTTTTTTTTTTTTGTTAATGTTCCTGTTTGGGTTGTGCAGATTATGTTTTGCTAAAATAATTAACACCTTAGCATAGCAAGTAAAAACTACTGAATGAGGACTAAAACACGTCCTTTGAAATATGTATAGAAGTGGATTTAAAAAAATTGAATCTACAGAAATCAGCCAATCACGCCACTACGGAGTGAGAGAACCACTTCTGAGTAGAGCAGGACAGTCACATGACACCAGTCGTTAAACACAGCTTTGGATCTGTATTTAACGCTCGCTCTGTAAACGCCTGTGAAATAGAAGCGTTGTGTTGTTTTAAGCTGCAATCATTACGGTATGTCGAACTGTAATTGGGGACAAAAAAAAAACAATTGTGCACTGAAGCTTGAAGTGTGCCGTTTGGGTTTGTCACATGTTCTTTTATTCCAATCACACGTGGTCGTTTCTAATTATGAAAGACGCCGTTTTCTTGGCTTCCACCTCAGGGCTTCTTCAAGGAGGACAACATCGTGAAGTTGCTGGGTCCCCAGAGGAAGGACGGACAGACGTTTGTGAAGATAGAGTCTCTCCTCTTGGTGAGTTCATGTGGTGTTCGATGTTTTCCTCTACAGCAGTAATCTCGCTGTCACGGACGAGACAAAGGCAAACCAAATCTTCAAAGACACCTGCAAATATCATTGTATAGGTAGCGTCGTTAGTGAATTCTTTGTTTTGTCTTCAGGCTCTTGGCATCGATGAAGAGGATATGTACGAGTTGGTGGATTTTGTACTGAAATACAAACAGCAGGAGGATGAGCAGAGTGAGGTGAGGGACAAGTCCTGGACAAACACGGTGATGGTTAATTGGACACGAACCGCTGTGTGTTTGGTTATTGTTTCAGAGGGATGAGGCCGATGAACTGGAGGCCAGCTCCACAACTGACCCGCCCCACGACGTCATTCATCCCAATGATGCTCTGCCTGCTCTGAAATGCTTTGTTGAGAAGCAAATGCAGCACAGGTAAGAAAATACTGAAATATTTAGTCCTCAGGTGTTGTTCATTCATTTGTGAGCAATGAGTTTGTCACCATTATGAAGAAAACCTGAAGTTACCTTTTGCTTGAGCTGTTTGTACTTTTTCCTCCCGACAAATGGAAGAGTGTATTCGTCACTTTGACTGTCACCTGAAGCGGACAGCATGGAATACAAGAAGTGAGATCACTCAGACACAGTGTTTCTGTTTATTTCTAAGGGAGAGCTTAGCCGCTGAAGGCGCAAAAGTCCGTGACGTGTCAAAGGATGCGGCCCACTGGGAGAGTATGGGGAACATCATATCTGCAGACAACCGCCAAATCTGGGAAATGGCAGAGACCGTTTTAAGGCAGTACATGTGAGTAACGCATACCTG
This sequence comes from Apogon hyalosoma, assembly GCA_037367295.1. Classification (NCBI taxonomy): domain Eukaryota; kingdom Metazoa; phylum Chordata; class Actinopteri; order Kurtiformes; family Apogonidae; genus Apogon; species Apogon hyalosoma. The sequence continues at coordinate 30,144,655 of JAPQRP010000018.1, forward strand.
CAAAGCACACGCCCACGTGGACGGTGGATGAACTAGTGTTTAGTGCAGTGGTGTCAAACGCCAGCGGATGGTTCCGGTAAAATACTAGCATCATAACTTGACAGTAGTGACAACTCCAACTCTTTCCTTTTTTTTTTTTTAACTGAGAAAAGTAAAATTGAATTAAAATATTTACATTTACAAACTCTCCTTTCACAAAAAAATGTGAATAAGTTGAACCACCTGAAATTTATTCAGGAAAATAAGTGCAATTTTAACAACATTATGCAACTTATTTTAAAATCCTCTCTTAAAACATATGTCTTCTTTGGCTTTTAACCCTGTTTGCTTTTTATTGTTTTATTATTATTATTATTATTTATTTATTTTTTTTACTGTTTTGCTTTAGTTTTGTATTTGGTTTTATGTGTTTTATTTGTGTACCGCACTTTGGCCAACTGTTTTTAACCCATAAAGACCTGAACAGCCAAAACCATCCACTGATCTAAGATGATTAATAACTTCTGATCCATTAATCCTATCAATACATGTAAATAATTGGTGTAAAATACATTTTGTCATCTTTTCATGGTCATCAGATACGACCCATTTGGACGTTCAGAGGCTCCGTAATGAACATGGAAACACTGTCATCTTCTACAAAATTGGTTCACCAGTAAAACCCATGGAGTTGGATCAATGACAGTGGATGGAAATGCTTGGTTTATGTTGAGTTAATGATATATTTTGCTGAAAAAGTCACTTTTTCTTCAGTTTTCTCTGTTTCGGATATAATAACCATCAACTTTAATCTGAGCTTTTATGAACATCCACATGATCAGGAAATTAAATATTGGAAAATACCAGATTTACACTGAAAAAATGCAAAATACAGGGGAGTATTCCATAAGAAATTGTGATAAATCCCTTTAAGAAAAGTTAAATATAGAGAAAAGATATTTTGGAACTGTCACAAAAGTGACACTGGGTCTTTATGGGTTAAAGTGCTATAAGTAAATTTGGTTTGGAAGCGTGCATTACAGATCGTACTGGATCTACAACGGCACAGAACATTTAGTAACAGGCATTATATTAAGATTTTGGAGTTTAGAATTCACTGTTGTCATTTTTAGGCTATTATCTTATTATTTTACTGGTCCGGTCCACTTGAAATGACATTGGGCTGTATGTGGCCCCTGAACTAAAATGACTGACACACCTGACCGTTAATGTAATTTTTTTTTTTAAATGCACTTTTCAAACTCATCGTGGGCCAGATTGGACCCTTTGGTGGGCCGGTTTTGGCCCGCAGGCCATATGTTTGACACCCCTGGTTTAGTGAGTGTTTTTCTGTCCAGTCCGGTTCTCACAGACATCTCAGACATCATCCCTGAGGTACAGAGTCTGGAACAGCAGAACACGGAGCTGAGGATGCTGCTGCAAAAATCTCTCAACACAAGGGTGAGCGTCTCATGTGTCATTTTATTCACAGAATGCTCAAAACGTAATAATTTAGTAAAACAAAGGTTGAGTGTGTTATATTCAGTGGATTCTGGCTATGAAGTTGTAAATAGCAACCAGCTGAATAGTGACAGACTTCCTGAAAAAGCTCATTCTAAGGTGATGAAAATACGAGCTTTAATCCACGTGTAGTTCTTCATCTTGTCCACCAGAGGGCGCACGTCTCAATTTTTGCCGTATGAAGTTAAGGCAGACCCAATAACTTCACACTAACATTTTCGGTTATTCCTACACAAAAAGAGTTAAATAACGTCGTAAAATTCCAAGCACCCTGGATATGTGCTGTCTTGTTTGTCTACAACCACAAGACAAGCAGGCCCATTCACATGTTCTTTAATCAAATCTGAAATATACATAATAATAATTGTTGTTATTAAAGGAACAATATATAACTTCCAACTGTTAACCATTAAAAACTGGTACAGAACTCACACCCCATACCCCATACCCAGAGATTGTGGGTTAATGCAACCTGTTAATGCAAACTTGATCAGGAGGTTAAATGGTAATAAAAATTATGGTTATTTCATACATAACATACTAGTTATTGTTGGTTTTTTTTTTTTTAAGAATTCCTTACATTTCTTTATCATGATAAATCTGACCACTTTCATTCTCTCACAGGTCAGCACAGAGCTGGAAATGCCATAATCCACAATCGACAGACCCTGAACAGCCTGCATCTGGAATAAATGTGTCTTTAAAGGCTTTATGTATTCAATATTTAAGGTATGTACAAATAAAGCTTCCATTAAAACCCTACAGGGTTGTTCATATTTATGCAGCTCCAATAGAAAATAACAACAGGACAATAAACTGCAGCATCAATAACGACCCTTAGAGATTTTGTGGATACAGAATAGTATTGGGGGGGGTAGGTAGTGGTTTATCCAGCTATGTTAAAGAGCTTGTGATTGAGCTCAGAGGGCAGAGAGAAGAAGAGCAGAGCCAGGAATAGCAGGCCCAGCACAGTAACCAGCAGCACAGCACAGTGCAGCCTGTAATGCCTCCAGGCCAGGATACACACCGTCCTCATCGGGTTCAGCAGCCATGACATGCTGGCACTGGGACGACTGCAAGACAAGTGAATTCATTTTAAGTAATTAACAAACACATCCAGACGAATATTTCTCTGACTTTCTAATCACAGGGTTTCCTACAGGTTAAAATTAAGACCCTACTTAAAACATAATTTAATGCCCGTTTCAGCCATACTGGCAAAAATTTGACTCCTAGAATTTAGAAAAATGTATTTATTTACTCCAACGCTTTGATTCCCACTGTTCCAAGTCGTTTCTCACCAGGGGCTGCAAAGTTAGTGATACTTGGTTGCTAATTTCAATATAAATTGTCGGGTTGGAACGGAGTAAACCAACGTTACTTTCTTTGCAGCTTGGACATTTAACGGACACATTTAAACACAACAGAACAAACACATTTATGGCAACATAAAATAAGACCTACCATATCAAATTTAATACATTTTAAAGACTTAAAAGTATTAAATGCATATTTGAAAATTCAAGACTTAAGACCCCGCGGGAACCCTGAATCAATGACACTCCTAGCTGCTCTCAAACATGTAGTCCATGGAATTTAGTTTATTTCAAATGGTCAAAACAAATATTGCACACATTTCAACAGATATATAAATACAGAAATTCATTGTAAAAACAGGCAAGTTTAGTGCAAACGCTGTAATCGGTGAAACACAATCACAACAAAGACGGCAACACAAATGGACAACAGGTCAAGCTCAGGCATTAAAAAAAAAAAAGGGTAATGGACACTGCAAACAATGCCATCCGATATGAAGATACTGCAGGATCCTGTATATTGAGCCAACCCAGCGCCTTTTTAACATAACACACAGCTCAAGTGCACTTTAATCATATTTCCATGAGTTAATTGTACATTATTTCCATTGTTAAAGACAACAAAGGTAGTGATTTGGTTTGTGTTGAGTTGGAAAGACAGTCATGCCAACACACACGACCTCTGTGGTCAGTTATCACAATGATGCATGCATTTTGACATTTTAGCCTTATTTTTTGCACAGACAGTAATAACCGTGAAGAATTTCTCACTTCTTAGTCAGACCTGGTCAAATTATGTTTGCAAACAATCTGTTTAAAGGTTGTGACAAGGCAATGAGGACCATTTACACAATAAAACCATACGGGGATAGTAATTAAGCTTAAACTGTCAAGAAATCCTGACAGTCTGTACTTTACAAGAACAGTGATTACAATAGGGGTTAAAACATACACCAGCATTATTTGCAAATGCACTGTGATACGAGTCAGGATTGGGAGCTTTGAGAAGTTTAAACATTGAACATAAAAGTGACTTAGGACGCTTGCTGCTGGAAGGGCAGAAAAAGAAACAGATCTCATGTAAGTTTATTATTATTTTTCATGTTATAACCACATATTTTCACTTTATAATGGATTGATTTGATAGCAAGATTTTCATACTTTTTCTGTTTATATTTCTACTTAATAAATTTCTAACAAAGGGTTGCATATTATAAAAAATCTGTTAAATCTGCAGAAACATAACTGTGTTGTAATAAGATTAAATATGTGGTAATAACACATCTCGTAAGAAACCAACCCTTTTTGTACTTTTTCTGGCTTAACAGCATCATGCTTCCGTAGTTACTTGACCCTGCAGAAAGCGTATTTAATATTTCCGTATTATTTTTAAGTTGTCTTGTTCTATCTCTCTTTGAATCCCTTTAGGAAAATAGTCATCTTCATTTCAGTGTATTCATCATTATTCTTTAAGTGTGCAAAGGCTGCAAGAGCAATAATTGTTAAAAATACTGTTCATTTGTTTCCCTATTAACACAGTCGCAGACATATTATCTATTAGTGGATTTTTTTGCATCTTTACTTGGCATCTTTGAAATGAATATCCATGCAATCAGCTGACAAACCCCAGTGCTTGGACTTGAATTAGTTTGATAAATATTTAAAAGATGCAGAAACGGGTAAATAAACTTGTGTTATCTGGTTACAGGTGTTTGGGGTCAGATCAGGGGTTACACTCAGGCGTTTGATTGCTGTGCAGTCAGCTCAAGGATGTCTGTTTGGTTGGACATTGGATACTAAGATTTGTTTGGTTTTCTGCGAATCGATAGAGAATTAGACCGTGTTTCTTGTGACTTAAGGAAAAGTCGTTTCGGCTGGTTCGTGCGCCTCTCTTCAGGGCTAAGGCGGAAGGTGGCGAGCTGTATAGATCAGAATGGATTACAGAGAAGAAACAAGTACGATCAGACGTCCAGTGCTTGTTTTCCTCCCTCCTTATAGGGGAGGCACCAGGATTCTTTGCAATCTTTTTTTTTTTTTTCTTTTTGAGAGACAGGACCAATGAGCCAGCTCCCACCTTCAACCCAAACCCCCCACACACCAACCCCTTATCCATCCACTGATCAATCTGGCTTGCCACCACCCTCCCTGTCCTCCCAGCGGATGCTCAGGCCCCCAGCAGTTTCTTAACCAGGTAGCCTGGCATGCTGTAGAGGAAGAGGCCCAGCATGATGAGCAGCAGCAGGGCCAGCACAATCTTGATGATCAGCCACTTGTAGCGGTTGCAGATCAGGTAGCGGATGGCTTTCAGTGGGCTCAGGAACCACAGGAAGGTGGTGTCTGGGCGACTGTATGGATGTTTTACAAGAGGGAGTGGTAGAATTGGTTTCAGAGGGATGGATGGGTGGGTAGTGTGAACGATGATGGAGAGAGAAAGACAACATGAAACGTGGGGAGGGTAAAAGAGAAGAAAGAGAAAGCCTGCATTAGTAGTTAGTAAGCATTTGTGAGTAATATCTAATTATTGTTCATAGGTTCAGTGTGTAACATTTAGTGGCATCTAGCAGTGAAGTTGAAGAATGCAAACATGAATATCGGCGTCATGTTCAACTATAGCATGTGCAAAAGAAAAAAAAAAACGTAATATGGACTCATTAAGGCTAGCATGGGTTTTGTCCATTTTGGGCTTCTAATGTAAGAATATTAAAGCGGCATATGACTTTCAGCACTAATTTTTCTTCCAATTTGTAAAACCTGAGCGATAGCCTCCTTATCGCTAATCCATAAGTATTTCAATGCCAACGCACCTGAATCACTTCCCTCACGGTGAACTACTTCGAAGTGTACTCAAGCACAAGCAGTCTTTTACACACCAAACCATCACTCGGGCCTTTTCGGAGTTCCACGCAGCCACAGTATGGTCACAGCAGTAACAAACACAGAAACTGCTTCATTGCTTCTTGCTGCTGCGCGGAATTCCAAAAAGGCCAAAGTGACAGTTTGGTTTTGGTATGTAAACAAACGGCTTGTGATGGAGTACACTTCAAAGTTATTCACTGTGAGGGAAGTGATTCAGGTGCGTTGGCACTGAAAGACTTATGGATTAGTGATAAGGAGGCTATCACTCAGGTTTCACAAATCTGAAGAAAAATTAGTGATAGTCATACGCTGCTTTAACTATGGTCTGCACTTAAACATAGTGACAGTAATGTATCTTAACACTGAGTGACTCCTGTCATAAAATGGAAACTGAAAGACAGGGTTTCCTCTGAGGATTATGTAAAGGTGACTGCTTCCTCTGCAGATATAAGAGGCTAATTCAGTCATTTTCATTTTTGTAATATAGAATAATGTATCAATAATGTGACAGTGAAGCTCCTCCTAAATCCCACTAAATAATACACACTGGACTTTTAAGACATCACACATAGAGCATGTCTGACAACTTAGACAGAAAATTCACACTGCAGAGTAAAAGCTTAACAATTAAAAACATATGCACAATGACTGTAGTGATAAAAATGGATGAATGGATGACTGACCAACTTCTCTAAACAGTGATGTAGTTTCATAGTGCACAATTAGTTACTTGTGAGATGTATCATGACACTTGGTGGCAGATGGAGGTAAGATGTACATGATACAGAGGAGACTATAGTACTGCTAAGACAGCAAAGGAGACAGGAGAGGAAAAGCCAGAACACAAGCAAACTGAGTTTGGTGTCACAGAGGAGGAGGTGTTACAGTTAGGACAGGAGAAACCAGGAGACAAAGGGGGCTAAAAAGCCAGACAGCAGAAGAAGAGGCGCAGAGGCTACCGGCGCATCAGGCCCCCAGCATCTTCTTGACCAGGTAACCAGGGATTGAGTAGAGGAAGAGGCCCAGCATGAGGAGCAGCAGTATCAGCCCCAGGGCCTTGAGGATCAGCCAGCGGTAGTTGTGCCAGATGAAGTAACGAATGGACTTCAGAGGGCTCAGAAACCACACAAGACTGGTGTCTGGACGACTTCACGGAAGGAAGGGAAGAGGAAGAATGTAGATGGAGGCAAAAACAGGGAGAAGGATAAGGAGGAAGAGTCACATACACAGAAAAGGGAAGGGGAGAGACAGAGGGAGACAGTTGAAGAGATGGTAGGAGGAGAAACGAGTGCGAAAGTGTAACAGTGGCTTTTTCATACTGCAAAAAGCAGCGCTCTGGCCAAATCTCATTTGTACAGTTTTATTCACTGCTTTTTGCATTTGTGGGAATGATTTTTCCTGATGAGGAAACTTAAAGGGACACCTGCTCCTTTTTGTATTTTTTTTTTTCTGCTCCAAACAACCTTCCTCAAATTTTAATGGTACAAAAAAGAACTGTGCAGCTTTATGAATGTTTGTGAGTCTACACATACTCGGAAAAACACAGGAGCACTTTGGTCACTTACTTTGGTTTTTCCAGTGGATCAGGCTCATTTCGTCCCAGTCCAACAGGACTTTTCTCAGCCTCTTCTGCAGTCACCAGATGAAGCTCAGCTTCAACTTTACCCTAGAATAACAATGTGTTCAACTAGTTAACCAGACAATTGCTGTTGATAATCCATGACAGTAATTAGACAGATAATTAATGGCACGTTTCTATTGTTAACACTAAATGTATTCTTGATCCAGTACTACAGAAAAAATGTCAGTGTTTAAGGATAAAGCAAAAGCTTGGGGACTTCTTTCTGTTCCTTATTATGAACACTTTAATGTCTCATTAACCATAGGACACCTGAACATTCCTGTCACATCACTCCTCTCTATTTAAGGCATTGTTTTATAAACCTATCACATGACAAACTAAGTGCAGTTCCCATACACTTCCCAAATCTTTAGAGAAAATTACATTTCAACTTATAAAGTGAAAATTTCTGAAAATTTAAATCTTATTAAAATACATGCATTTATGCATATATTTGTTTATTGAAATACTTATAGGATGTACAAATGAAATCCTTTGAAAAATAAATGTGATCTTCCTCAACTTTATCTTAATGTTTTGAACTTTATAGTATCCTGTACTTTTCTTGCTCTTAGGGCTTTTACTTTACTCATATTCTGCTTTGTGCTGCTAACTATGGGTTACTCTGTGACAGACTTGGATTCAGTGTATCTTGGCCATCTTACCGTGAGCTCCATTTCATCGTTCTCATCCCGGGCTACAAACGGCCACCAGCCCTTCACTCTCTTCTGTTTGAAGATGGAAATGGTAGGCAGCTCCTGCTCACTTCGGATCATGTCGAGGGAGCACTGTTTGGCCGTCTTAGCCCCACGTGGGAATCGATTTAAGTCCAGCTCAATTGCACCTGGGGTTGGAAATCATAAAAACAGTTTGGTACTATTACTTCTATTATCTGTGAGGAAACAGATGGGTAGTTCTACTACAAACAAAGGTTTTAGAAGACATTTAAGTTCAACCATTTATTCTTTTGAGGTCTGTTTCTTCCAGTTTAGTTAGTGGGGATGAATAGACTGTCCTTCAGGTTCATTGGCTTAACAAAAGAAACACTGTGTACAGTAAATATATTAATATATATATTGAGCACCAAAGGCTTCTTGATCTTATTTTAAGAGTAATATAATATTCTTAAGATGATAGAATATAACGGAATGCTTTTGTCATTGTACTAGCTACACAATCATAAAACCAATAAATGCATAAAAAACATACAAAGTGTAACCAGTTTACAGTATGACTACGATGATAATGTAATAAACCATTGATACATTTTAATTCTAAGGTATTAGGTTGCAAACACTTCATAATTCATTATCTTATGACATCATGCTAGTGACCTATTGCTGTACTTTTACCATTAAACTTCAGACCTCAGTTTCCCTCATTTGTCTTTTATAACCATTAGCTTCAGAATTTATAGTATTTTTTTAATAAGTTATCAACACATCTTAAAAAATGCACATCAAATTAACCAATTCATACACTATGGTTTTAATGCCAACATTACATTTATCTCAAAACTCATTTTGGCAGTTGTAACCCATTAGTCTGACTTGCTGACTGCTAAAGGAACAAAGCAACTCAACAAAACATTAAGAAAGGGAAGCAGTAACTTGATTAATTACAAATAGTGTATTAGTGAATATTGTAATATTGAATTAGTGATTGTTTAATACTTGTAACAGCCTACTTAATAACTAAATGAACATTTAGAATGGTAGTTAAATTAAGCTAAATGAGGCCTCACCCAGGAAGTCATCAGCAGAGAAGTGGTCGGCGTCCCAGACCTGCAAAGTGAGCCGAGGGGGGATCTTGTATTCAGTCTCGTCCCACGAGAACATGGACTCTTTCTTGGAGATGACGATCTTCTCTTCAGCCATGAGGTAATCGAAGGGGAAGACGAAGCGCCAGTTAAAGTTGCCCTCGCCGGTGAGGGAGTGGTAGTGAACGTCTGTGTCCTGCTTGTCCTCCTGCTGCCCTTTCAGCCACCTGAGCGAAGGTAAGATCAGCGGTCACACTACAGCTGTTGAGGTTTCCTGACATGAGTGGAAAGACTTCATTGTTGTCATGCACTTCTCGGTTAGAGCAGTGTTGGTTACTTTAGGTTAATTTAGTTGTGGCTGATTTAAGGGTGTAGGACATGTTAAATGTATCAGTCTGCTAACAAGAGAGATGATGCTAAAAAGGTCAAAGTCAGAACATGTAATATGGCTCACCAAGATCAAATCAGAGCAATGTATGAGTGTCTGGTGTCATTACGAATGTTCTTGGAGGACTTGACAGATCTGATTTCATCTTGGAGAGTCACTCTATTTTCAAAGCCATGCAGACACAAAGTCATACAGAACGCTGATATTTAACCAAAACCTCTTCGTCCTGTGTCAGAATGCAGAGTGTGATATTTACAAGCAGAAGGTAAAAGTCTAAGTGGTAAATCTGTGCCGTCTGGAGCTCTTTTAGTAACAGCTGAGCCAGGCTGGCTTCAGTAGTCGGGAGAGTAGAGTGGGAGGAATGATGCGTAGTATGTATCGATTAGGCAGTGTTGGGAAGGCATAAGAGGAGACGGATCACTAGTTACCTCTATAGATTTAAGCCTCATAACACTCTTAAAGCTTTACTAAAAGCTCTTCAATGCGACTTGAATTCAGGCTGGGATTGTTTAACCTCCTGAGACTGTGTGTCTGCATATGAGGATGCTTCATTTTGGGATTTCTGCACTTAATTCTTTATTCTTATTAACTGAAACATGTCCTCATTACACTGATCAGTGTAGAAATGGAGTCAATCTCAGACTAATTCCTCTTTTCTCAAATACTGCACAAACTTTGACACATTTTAGTAGTTAAATTAAGGACTGAGTGAATTGGGAAGATCTGGCTTGATGACAGCGGGTCTTAAATCAATGTGAATATAGAAATATAACATAGAATGAATATAGATATATACTTATTAGGTCCTTCTGGTCCAAAATGCAAAGAGAAGTACATTCAAAATACATATTCTTATCTTAGGCCTTAGGAGGTTAAAATTAAATTGTTCAACAAATCATAAGTGCATAATTACAAAAAGGCTCTGAGTGCAGTAAACTGATCAGCCATTACACTGTGACCACTGACAGTAGAAGTGGTAATATTGGTCATTTCATTCACCTTTCACTGGGTTGAATATATTAAGCAGCAAGTGAACGTTTAGTCCTTGAGGCTGATGTGTTGGAAGCAGCAAAATAAGCAACAAAAGGAACTGAGTAACTTTGACCAGGTCCATATTGTACTGGTGATGATTGGGTCAGTGCATCTCCACAACTGCAGGTCCTGCTGGGTGTTCCTGGTCCAGTGGTTAGTACCGACTGAAGGAGGACATCCAAACCTCAGGACATCTGAGCATCTGTGGGAGGCGTTGGACAAATAAATCTAATACATTGAGGTCCACCTCTCTAAATCAAAACAAATTTTATTTATATAGTGCTAAATCATAACTAAAGTTATCTCATGACACTTTATATTTAGAGCTGGTCAAGGTCAAACTCTCAATACTTCCAGGACTTCAGGGATCTGCTGCTAACATCTTAGTCCAGATACCACAGCACACCTTCAGAGGTCTGGTAGAGTCTAGGCCTCGGGTCAGACATGTTTTTGTGGAAAAAAGGGGAACCTACACAATATTAGAAAGGTGGTAAAAATGTTCTGCTTCAATATACTTAATTGGTGGAGATCTGTTTTTTTTTTTTTTTTTTCTTCATATAGATACTTATGGTAGGTACCAACCACTTTACACTGGGAATGAACAACAAGATCTGGTGATGCTCTGACCCAGTGATTTGACCATCAGAATTTCTCTCTTGTCAAAGTTGCTCCAATCCCTACTCTTGCCATTTCTAACACATCAGCTTCTAGGTTTATATGTTCACTTGCTGCCTAACATATCCCACCCACTAACAGGTTCCACTGAAATGAGATAATTCAAATTAATACCACTTTACCTGTTAATATTTCATAATGATATGGCTGATGGGTGTACATTCATATTCAGTATTACTGAAAATAACATATTTGGAAAATGGCCAACATTTTGATTAGTAACTGTATTTTCTTAACTATTTGGTTTTGGGTTTTTTTTAAGTTTAGTTCCTTAACGCTGTTACTCCCCAACACTGCTTTATGTGACCTGTAAGTTCTGTATCACAGCACTGGATCCATCTGAAACAGCCCTGTGTTTAATCTTCATATGTAATAGCTAACTTCAGGATGTTTTTGGAATTAATCGGCAAAGAATAAAAATGTTAAAGTATTAAAAGTACTTCTCCTATAGTTATTTGAGGGTTGTTTTAGGATGGTGCCCTGCTTGTTACAGTAAACTCCTGAGGTGGCACATCCACAGGTGACACCAGTCAGCAGTAACAGTGGAGGGAAAAGATGCTACGGTCAAAAGATGCAGGATTGAGGAGACTACAAAACACTGACACCAGTAACTTTAAGTAGGAATAAAATACCTGAAATAGGAAGAGCCTTCTTCACATCAGACATTTTGACAGCACGAAATTCACACATGTAAATTTAATTAGACTTATGAATGCAACTCAGGACCTATTTCTGTTGTCCAGCCAGACATGGCTGAACTTGTAATTCACCTTTAAATGAGTGTAAGAAACTATTTTAATGTATTATTTCTAGAAGTAGCTATTTTTTTTGAGAAGACATCCATACACCACACTGTGATCCATTCACTAAATCTGTGCTGATTGGTTTTGTTTCATTTTTAGTTTTTCTGCAGCCTGATTAAAACAATTTCTTATGTTTAAAGTAATGTTAATGTCTAAGTATCTTTTAAGACCTGTTATCAGTTTAATCATCAACCTTTTAATGAAATGCATAAAGCCATTATTACACATGTTCTGAAAATAAGTCAAAATGCCTGCTGTGTAAAACCACAGGACCTCTGTTGTACCAGCATGCATACTCTTTGCTTACAGTGTACATGTCCATGCAAGGGGCTTCAAATAACTTGAAAATATCATGATAATTATTGTTTTGTAGAACAGATCCATTAACCGCTTCAGTACAAAACCAAACCATGGACTAAACTGTGTACAAAAAATCCCTACAGCTCTAGAATGATATAAAAGTTTATTAGAAAGAGGAAAAAAGCTCTAAAGATTAACTGTGCATTCCAAACAATGTTTTTAATGTAAATTTACTGTGATGTATCTTGTCTGGATTTAATACTCTGAACATGACAAAAGCAAATTTTTGCCTTTTGAAAGCAAAAAGTGGATAAATCATTTATTTTCAATAAACTTTTTCCCCATACATTTTGGTCTGTTTTATCTGAAGCTGCCTAAACGAGCCCTAAAACAGCAGCTGCTCTAAAGTTTTTAAATCATCCTTCCTCTGTAGATGGAGTTGCCCAGAAATGTTCTTAAGGAACTTCCAATCATCTAAGATTGAACTAGTTTTATGCCTTTTCCTCTGGATAAGTGAACTGACATGGTTTGGTCCTCACTGAGTGCTTTTTCTTACTTTGCATTACAGCGTGCTAAATAGAAGTTGTAAAAGGCAAGCGAGGCTGCGTGCTGAGTGGAAATTGGTAGCAAAAAAGTAGATACAGGAATGAGATTAGGGCTTCAGGAGGAGGGGAGTTGTACGAGCCATGCGATGGGATCGTGTGTTTACCCCCTGACATAGATGTCAGACATCTTCTCTCCTGTCATGAAAGCATCGTCCTCTAGAATAACGTCATCAGTGTTCCAAATAATAACACGAAGCTCAAAGCTAGACATCAGCAGAGCATTGACCAGAGAAGAGAGAGAAGACGACAGACAGGAGACACACCACAAACACAAACAACACAAACACGCACACAGGAAAAATGGAAACAAAAACAAAAAAAATGATTAACTGCAAAAAAAATCCACACACAGCTCACACCCACGGGATGAGGCTTGGTCACCGCACCCCGCTGTACCTACCCCCTGACAAATATGTCACTGGACTTTTCCCCAGTGAAGTAATCATCGTCCTCCAGTATTACTTCGTCTGTATTCCAAATAATCACCCTGAGCTCATATCTGGTAAGGGGGGGAGGAAGGAACACACAGTTGGACTTGTATTTGACATTAGATAAAGAACTAGCCAATTAGACTCACCATCATATAACCTGTGGATAAAACTATAAAATCTGTAACTTTAGACACTTTTTCAATCCAGTTGCCTTCCCCATAACGTTTGTAGCCGGTTTTACATTTTCCTCATATTCAGAAACTATATACATATTCATATCCATCTCACTCGCTCCCTCTTGGGTCTACCTTTTTGGTTTCCGTGGTGATATGTCAATCGCAGGCCCTGGAGCGGGCATATCCATAGGAAACATATCCACCCACATCTCAATACGGCCCTAAGGACAAACAAACAAAAACTGTTAAAAGCTGTCAAAACATTTCAACCAGGAGAAACTAGAATGAGGAGAAAAGTTTGTAATTTTGTAAAAAATACAATTTATTACACAACCTAAGTAGTGACCTGAATCTTCAGCAGGAAGAGAAAAGTAGTGAATAAAGTGGGTATAAGTTAATTTAAGAATGCCCATGTGTAGGCTAGTAGATTAATAGACAGTTTACATATTTATGCTTATGTTGCATTGATTTACTACTGTGATAAAATTGTGCTGATTCAAGGATCTACATTGACAAATAAGAATGAGGATCTATCAAAGTCAAGGAAAAGTAGTTAGGAAATGTATAATGTAAGTAGCTTATTGGCCTGTTCTGATGCACTCTTTTGAGACGCTGAGAGAACTTTCACTAAGCTTCATTTTAGTCCAAGACTCCAGATAAGTGTGTGTTATTCTTACTTGTTCAATGCCGGGTTTGTCAGGGTTGAGCAGCGGTCTGGTTTCCACGTGTTCAGGAACGAGTTTGCAACCCACTCTGGGGATCTCCTCCCAGTGGTTCAGGACCGTCAGAGCCAAATGCTCCTCAGTTTGCTTCTTCAGGCCTGGAAGAACCACAAAAGATGAGAGAAGATGAACATGGGAAAACATGGGATTCACTTATTGTGGAATCCTGACCAGATACTAACACTGTTATATGGTTTGTTCTCTTATTCTGCTAGGAAAATAAAAAAAATAAAAATAACAGAACTGTCTAAAAGTCAATCAGCCCTTTATTCATTATCACACTATCTTTGAATAAGCACAAAACATGATAGTTTATATAACACTTAGTATTACACAATAAATTCAAAAGTACATCTGCAAAGAGCAGATGACAGTAAACAACAAAAACTACAATATTAACAGACTATCTTTGAGACAAAAATGCTGCTCTAAGTGATAGCAACTGATAAGAATATGACTAATGCAGCATGTGGATTACTAATCATCATATATTCAAGTTTTATACAAAAAGTTAATCTAATGCATTAATCATTGTGGTTTTAGTATCTATTAAACATCCATTATAACAGGTCTGCGAACACTCCGGTGGTGATTCATACCATTTTCATCCTCAATCTCTGTTAATCCCTGGAAGATTCGATTTGCCACTTTGACTTTGCCACCTGGTCCATAATGAGGTCCATCAATCTTTCCATCCTTGCACAGTTTAGCCAAGATCTGAGTGGGCTTCAGAGGGTCCCGCCAAACATTGTATCCATGGCTGATATTTGGGACAAAAAGATTATAAAATCTCTCAAAATTTGTGATACATTATTCTGTAAAGACTCAAGATGCAAAGGAAATGACCAAGGGTACTGCCAAAACAAAACTAATGTGTAGAACAAATGTATTAGTGCTTTGTGAAGCAAACATTCTTTTACGGTGACAGGTTAACAATTTTCATTTAAAAAACTATAAACTAACTATAAACTATGTTCACTATTTCCTTGAGCCAGTGTGAGTCATGGGCCCTTCTCTCCCTCTTATGGTGTCCCTGGAAATGACAAATATTTACTTACAGTGAGTAGTTGGAAGAAATGCCGCACGTCGCTCTGTATTTGCTGTAGAAACGATTCTCTAAGTCAATCTTTGTTTCTCCGATCAGGTCGTCTGTGCCAACCAAGTCCCAGTCATACACGGATACCGTCAGCATGGACTCCATAGGGAAAGTGGCCTCGATGTCAAAGGATCTGAGCACAAAGAAGCGGAAGATTAACTTCTACTTATGTGTCTACTTTAAAATTAAAGATATTTCTTCCTCGTTGACTAATGACTGTTTTCTGTTTTAAATGTACACTTTTTATTCTGCTTGACAAATGTTTTAGAGATGTTTCTCCTGCACTGCCACATAAACACAACAAAGTGAACTAAACCCCTAAAAACAGGTGTAATATTCGTCTTCACTCACTTGCCAAAAACCGGATTAAGCTGTTTGGAGATGTAGTTCTCTTTGTCTTTGACCTCTGACTTGCCCAGTTTAATCACAACATAAGGATCAGCCTTCCCGTTGATATCAGCAGGATGGAGATCAGTCGCCTGGGGTGGAATAAACAGACCAGGTCACACAAGAACATCATATTCAATCTTTTTTTTTTTACATACTTTAACCCATCAAGATCACAAACATCCACTGCTGATCTATTAATCTAAAATGTTCAACAACATTAGAAACACTAATCCTGCACTTTCTTGGCTTTTCATGGTCATCAGATATGACCCATTGGGATGCTCACGGGCACCTTTAGTGAAATATCATCTTCTGCAATACTGATTCATCAATAAAACCCATTTATAGTTTAATAAATGACAGTGATTTTACATGCTTATTTTTCTATTCAGTTAATGATATATTTTATTGAAAAAGTCACTTTTTCTCTGGTTTGATCTAATTCATTCATTAATTTTCTGAACCGCTTTATCCTCACTAGGGTCGTGGGGGGTGCTGGAGCCTATCCCAGTGATCTATAGGCAAAGGCGGGGTACACCCTGGATGAGTCCCCAGTTCATCGCAGGGCTGACATATAGAGACAAACAACCAATCACTCTCACATTCACACCTATGGGCAATTTTAGGTTGACCAGTTATAACCTATCAGTGCATGTCTGCCAGAGTACACGGGGAGAACATGCAAACTCCCTGGTTGGATGTTTTGATCTAATAGCCTTTGTATTTACTCTAAGCTTTAATGAACATCTACATGATCATTCAGTTAAATATAGAAAAATACCTGATTTTCACGAAACACAAAATGCAGAGGATAATATTATAATAAGTGGTGGGAAAGACAAAAAAATTAATTTGGAAGTTGTGAAAAAAATAGTTGTGGGTCTTGAAGGCTTAATGCACAACTAGTCCACAGATGACCCACCCTGACTACATAGACACGGACGAGGACGTTGATCGGATCGTTGTGTGGAATGCTCTGGAACATGCCCATATTAGGATCAAATCCCGCCTCTCTTGTGATCTCTTCAGACAGAGGTAGCTTGTACATACATAAGGATCCCTGTATCATAGAAGGACAGCATGTAACAAACAACATATACTTGACTCAGTAAAACATGTATAAACAAGACACTCGCTGCTGCACCTTGAATCTGCCAACGATTCTGTCGTCATCCAGAGCGTGCTCATCATCGTCCCCGGCTTTTCCTCTGTACAGGTTGAACGTATGAAGCCAGTCTTCAAACTTGCCATACTCACCCTCCAGCTCCTTGTTGTAGACCTGCATCAATGACCAATCACACATCTGAATGTACATGTAATGTGCACAGACTCATGTCACTAGTGTGTAAACTTATGATGGTTATACACACCACCAGTTCATCCACTCTAGGTTTAACCGGCTGCTTCTCAGAGCCGTCGACAGCGTGGCCTTTCTTCTTGTCCTTGGAGCTCTTCTTCTCTTTGCCCTTTTCCTTCATCTTTGACCCTTTTAGGAGAAGGTCATCTGGTTTGATGTCTGATCAGAGGGGTGAGTGGAGGTGGACAAAGACGGGCTGGAGTCATGAAGGTAGGGATGCACACAACGCTCCACATTTTGCTCAACATGAAAGCTGACAGGTGTTGTATTTACAGAAAACTGAAGTTATTTCAAATGTTGTCAAATATTCTGGAAATGAACTCCAGGACAAAGAAAAACATTGCAAAACACATTACAGGTTCATTAATTTGACTTGAAGGTAAACACAAAAAATGCTGTTAGTCATTAATGTGTGGGTTAAATATGCTATTTTAGAACAGGAAACTTAATTTAGTGAGGTAAGTTTGATTAATTCAGTGAGCTTGTATCAGACAACTTTCATGTCAGTGCAGAAAGCGGGGATTCATGCTGATGTATGAAATGGTCATGAATATGATAATGTTTTACAATATTCATGCACTGATGAGGAGGAAGCACAAATGACGCCTCGGCACTTTGATCTAATTCCCAAAGAACACAGTTGTTAAAGATAGTGCAGTTAGAATTGAATTCTTTATCAAAATCAACAACCT
This sequence comes from Apogon hyalosoma, assembly GCA_037367295.1. Taxonomy (NCBI): domain Eukaryota; kingdom Metazoa; phylum Chordata; class Actinopteri; order Kurtiformes; family Apogonidae; genus Apogon; species Apogon hyalosoma. The sequence continues at coordinate 30,162,374 of JAPQRP010000018.1, forward strand.
TTAAATCTTACCATGGTTCTGTACAAAGCATTAGTTAAAAGGTAGTAAGACTTTACACTGAATAGGTCCAAGGCCAATCCAGTACTTAAAAAAGTCTCATCACCCTGTAGCTATAATGCCTATTACAACCATCTTAATACAAAATGTTATCAATTTTATCTACTCTAGGTCTGCATAATGTTGGAAAAAAACAACTACAATCTACAGTACTGTGCAGTAATCTTAGGCCACCTTTAGCTACGTTGTTCTTACATGGTTGTCATCAGCATATCCATTTCTCAGTCTCTTTATTAAAATACAAAAAATGGAAATATTGTGCACAGCAGTCAAGCCACAAAAAAATATAAAGCACATGGCCTCCACTTAGTGTGATCTCTGCTCTCATGACAAAAATTAGGCCAAAAAAGAACAAATGCTAGACATGTGTTGAACGAACCCTGCTGTAAAACACTAAATGATTAGTTCAGTAAATTTCATAAAGTCTGCACAGAAGTCAAAACATGTTAAGTACAAAGGAAGATCACATTAAATACTGGATAATTCAGTCTGTTTTTTCTGAAATTCTTTTTTTCCCATGCTGTTCTATATTTTTCAGAAATGCATATATTTAAATTGATGTGTATGCACATTATACCATTACATTATTATACTCTTGCTAAAACAACAAGCCTACTTGTGGCCTAAGACTTTTGCACAGTGCTGTATATTATAAATTAATTAAACCTACTAGAATGATTGGGGTGATTTTGTAGTGGAATGCATCTGTGCTGAATATAAATTTCCTTTTTACTGTGAATACTGTATATATTTTGGATGGTGTTTAGTCTAACACACCAGTTGTTTCATTATGAAGACACTAGACAAAGTACATGTTTGATCCTTTCTGTAGCTAAAATATTTATTCATTTTTCTTTCCTTTTAACTTGTCTTGTCTAAATCCATGCAATTGATGTTACTTTTCTTTTGCAACCATAACTTACTTTTCAGTGTTTTTCTCCTGTTGCTAATTTTTGGTTTGTGGTTGAGTTTATTTGCCTTATTTGGCAATTTACGTCACTGTCATGTGACTAATATTAATGTATGCACTGCAATTACGATGCTGCAACAATATATTATGCAGCCTTTTTGCAGAATAACATCTTAAAACTCAATACCCGTGACATCTTACTTTAAAGGAAATCAAAGCAAGTGGTTTCTGGGTGTGCTGGCAGGCAGCCCGGCTGATTTGTTGAAGTTCAATACCTGCAGTTTCTGCTGCTATCTCCAGGTCCTCCCTCTCTTCTGCCTCTGCCTGAGCTGCCTCCTGAGCTCTGAGGGTCTGGAAAATGAAGGGAGAAGATAAGTTGGCCTAGTTTTTGGAGTGTAAGGGCAAATCAGGATATACTGTAGACTAGACAAGAACAGTAGAAACAAACCTCCTTCAGTGTCTCTATCGAAGCAAAGTATTTGGACCACCAGTCGAGCACACTCTCATCTGTCTCTTCCTCCTCTTCCACTCCTTTCTTTTTCTTCTTCTTCTTCTTTTTCTCTTTGTCACTTTCATCTTCATTCTGTTGAAGCAGTTTAATATCTAAAATTATTCTCATTAGCTTGATTTATTGCTTATTGTGACGCACCGGTAAAGTGAAGCTGACATATTTTCATTGTAAAATTTCTACTGGAACAATTACTCACCATGTCAACTTTTACAACAGCATCAGACGTCTATTTTAGGGGGCGTCACATAAAACAACACAAGGATTAATACACACAGTGGATGATGCAAGCAGGAGCGGCACATACAGTATACAAACTAAAGGCGTGTCAAAAGGACTGGACTTGAAGCAGTGCTTACACACGCTCACATTTCGCAGATGTAAACACACAATATACTCCAGAAAAGGCTATACAGTGAATTAACATGTTGCAAAAAAACCCACAAGAGAACCTTACAGCGTCTAACTTCACTATTGTGTCCATTTTTCGAATCGCCTCCGAGTCCATGTTGACCAGGACGTCACCTGCAGGGCGAGAGAAAGTGCGGGAGGAAAGGCTGGGTGAGGAGCGAGGCTGGGAGCCGCCATTGGCAAGGACCATGTAGCCGTTCATTAGCTTAGCTGAGGTGAGGCCGAAGGGCAAAGACAGCAGGCAACAGGAGAGGCCGGCAGTGGATGAGGACAGGACAGCCAAGAACATGCAAAAGAGAGAGAAGAAAACAGATGGAGGGAGGACAGAGGCAGATGGTGAAGCAACAAAGCAAGCAGAGGTCAGCAAAGTTAGAGGAGATTTTTACTCTTTAGGGACTGGAGAAGAATTAAAATTTAAACTGGACTTCAAGTTTAACCTTTTTTGACTTGTGGCTATCTAAATTTCCCAGAAGTCTAGCAACAGATGGTACTGAAAAACAAGTTAAAACATATAACTGTTTTTTTTTTTTTTTTAAAACAATCTCTTGAAATGAATAGAAATGTAATTCTGAAATAAGAAATCCAAGAAGTGGAAAAGAAATGAATGAAATATACACAGTTCATACGAAACAACACTGCAACATATGGAGAATACAAGTGTGGAATTTAAGAGAAAAATCCAAAAAGCCATATGATTCCAATCCAATACAAGTAAAAGTCTTGCACTGAAAACTTCAAAATGTACTCTAAGTATGAAAAATAAAAGCAGTTATAGTGCAAATGGTCTTTTCTGGTGTTTTACTCTTAAATATGATGTTTTTGGATTCATTAGTTTGTGTTACATTTTCCTGGTGTAGATATTTAAGGCTGAACTCAACTACTTAATACACCGTTATATAGTTAAACCGGTACCAATGCATCATATTCTATAAGGCTACGTTCAGACAGCAGGTCTTAATGCACAATTCGGATTTTTTGGTGAAATCCAATTTTTTGTTTGCTCGTTGATATTACACATTAAACGCAACCTCTATCAGTCTTGAGTGTGAACTGAATGCGACCTGAAGTGACCTGCATGCGCATAAGAGGCTTGGACATAATTGGAATGAGGAAATACGTCATATTACATGACACATCTGGAAGGCTGTGCTATTTTGAACTTAGAAGCTATCGGTTGCTATGGGCAACAGCATAGAACCGACATGCAGGAGCAATATAAATCAAGATTTAAGATTTAAAAAAATGGATAAGGCGGCGGCGAAGGCAAGGGGTCCTCATTAGGAGAAGCTCAATGTGACTGACTGCAAAGGTATTTGAAGAAGATCAGAGATATGAAGAATATAGACCCCTACGAGCTACCAGTGTTCACCAGTCCCTGCCACCCTGTACCTACATGCAGTTAGTTAACTATCTCGTTTTCGGCATAAGTTACTACACAGTGGAAGAAATCCTTTGACAGCTATGAACAGTTCTGCTGTGGCTGGATTCAAGGTCTGGTGATCTACAAGTCTGATGACTGTGAAAACACTGTGGTGCTAAAGGTCAGCCCGTGGATAGTGACATGTTTACGTGTGTATGGGAATTGTAAATGCATAAACTAGCCGGAAACTCAAAATAACGTACCTCTGGGTCTCTATGTTTGCTCTGTCAATCACGGGAGTAACTGGAAAGGTCGGATAAATGCGACCTGGCCATTCAGACTGAAGTCGCATTGCAAAATATCAAATACGTATTGGATTTAGGACCACATATGAAAATGTCCTGGGCTGGATTTGAAAAAATCGGATTTGTGCTGTTCAAACTGTCTTTAACAGATCGGATACAGGTCACATAAGGGCAAAAAATTGGATTTGGGCCACATTTGCCTGCGGTCTGAATGTAGCCTAAGATCATCACATGTTGTCAGATGTCTTTAAAAGTTTTCATGAACGTAAAAACATCCATGTTTCCATCTTTTAACAATAAAACTTAAAGGTTCTTAGCTTTATCCTTCATTTTGTCATACAAATTCAGAATCAACACATTTGGAGATGCATTTGCATGGTTTTCACTGGACATGAAAGAGATGAAAAGCTGGAATCTGTACAGTAACTAAAGCTGTTGAGGAAGTTGCATAAAATGAAAATACAGCACCTAAAATCAGTCCTTCAGTGCAAAACTGAAATGCTAAAAACTAGATTCTTCACTACTTAAACTACTTGCTCTGACTTTTATTAGTTATAACAGTTAAAAATGCAACAGTTCCCTCATTTATTGCTGAATATAGTCACTCAGAGGACTGTACGCACCTGCAGTGGCCCAGTTGTTGGAGGTTTTGTCTGGAGCACTATAGATAAAGCGCCTCAGGCTGGAGACGGCATGAGACCCCACCAGGATATAGCGGCCAAATGCACGGCAGTCAACTACTCGAATGTTGAGTGGAGGGTGGAGGAGCTCATTTTCTGGCAGGTCCTGAAGTTAAAAAACAACACAGAGAGTAAATGAAATTAGTAGAATTCTGTATCGAATGTCTGTATCCTGACACAGCACTGACTTCAGATTCTAGTAAAGTAAAGTCAGACTAATTCATCCTTGCAGGGCACTGATAAGGATTCTGAATATATGTCGGACCTTTTAACTGTGAGAGACGTCTGATTGACTTACCACCTCAAACCATTTAACCAGAGTGCTGAAGTTGGGGTTCTTCTTATAATTTTGGATGAGAGCAGACTGCACTCCTTTACCCGCACACTCAATGTCCACACGGGGTCGATCCACCTGGGCTAGGTTTACCCTCTTCAAGTCCCTTAATCCCCAAAACAAAACCTGACGAAATAAAGAACAAAACAAAATGCAGCAATTTACAGTGCAGAAACCACATCCCTTTGAATCATCTTCTAAGACATGGACTGAGTTCACGGTGGGATTTTTGCAAAAAATAAAAACATTTTAGACCTTGTGACTGTTACTTGATATCACTGGACAAGAAAAAAAGGAATAAACACTTCCTGATCTTGACCATGCCAATACCAAATCTAAGATACGCCAGTGCACTTTATTGTGTTTTTACAATCTGAAAACAAGTGGTGTCAAGCACAACAAACCCCGCCCCTCGTGCATATTTCTCCCATTTTCAATAAATGGGAAGATTTTAAAAATTCATAAAAAATTTTAACTTTGACCTGCTTTTCCCAAAATGCAATGAGATCTATTCTGGGTCACTGGCAATCCATAAACCCAATTTGGGATGGATTCAACCAATAGTTTTGCTGCTACAGACATGTGAAATTTCACCCATTACAAGTAAATGGGGAAAAAAAAAAGATTAAAAAATTTATAAAAAATTTAAACTTAGACCTACTTTTCCCAAAATGTAATGAGATCTATTCTGGATCACTGGCAATCTATAAACCAAATTTGGTATAAATTCAACCAATAGTTTTGCTGCTGGAGTGTTTAACAAACAAACCAAAAAAACCCCCAAAAACAAACCAAAAATACCCCTTGCCTCCCCTTCGAGGGGCGGGGTAAAAATAACAAGTCTAAATTTGTCAAACTGGTATGAACATCAAGCCCAATGTAGAAAAGAACATCAGCTTGAAAAAACAAAGGTTCCAAATGTTTCGCACACTGACTCTTGTCCTCATGGGCTGTGACAGTTTTCTGCTGTAGAACCAACATATAATCTCTATCATGATTGGACTGAAGCGCCTTAGTACATGGTTTCCATTTCATACATTTTTTGATGATCATCACTTCATCGCCTAAACTGGAGGAAATTAATTTTGACTGACATTCTGCAGCTCATCCATTCATATGCCTCTAGCCTGACTTCAACAAGCTGATCATAAAAGCCAAATTTTTTGCACCACTTGCACAAATTAATGTCAAGCTGTTAACTTTTTAGAGCTGAGCTTTGAGGGGAATACAGAATCACCAATGAGTTCTCCAATTTGGGGTCCAATGAAAATTCCAGCTGTCAGCTTTGCATGACTTTGGAGTGCACTAAAATGTTCCATCAGGTATTGAAAGTCATATGGATTTGATTACACAATTTATAGAAAGAAAACAAAGGCATGATATGCTGCTAATGGTTACATATCAACTTTTGTATAACTCAAAATCCTGATGTGCTGGAGGGGGTCGTTTCAGTTTTGGAATCTCCTGGTACAAAAATCATTGTTAACCAGAATATGTATCGTCTCCTGCATGGTCACTATTATCTTTAAATATGCAAATATTGTTGATTTTCAAACTTTATCTACTGGCTTCTAGATGTACAGTGTTTCAATCTAAGTCTTCAAACACACTAGTAAACACTGCAATACACTATTGTCCTTGTATACTGCACTATTGGTTTTTCTACTTGCATGATTGTTCTGCTGATTGTCTGGTGTCACACTGTTTGTACACTTTTATAAAAAATGTAAGTTCTTTATTTAGTTTTTTTTATACATATATTTATTCTACAATACATGAAAGCTTGGGCTAAGCTGGAGTAAAATTCCTTGTTTCTGTGCACAAACATGGCCAAAAAAGTCTGTCTGAGACCATATTAGATTATGGTTTGCTCTAAAATCCATAAAACCCCTAAAACTGTGACTACTGGTATGTATGGAGACTTTCTACTTTCAGCAGATCAACGATGGAAAAACAAGATGGTAATTTTGCAGAGAAAAAGTCAAACATTGCCTTGAACAAACCCTGAGATAGAATAATATTTTATAATCTCACCTCTATTCGGTAGCGACTCAGAACTGGCCTGATACCTAATGGCACAGGCAGAATGGGCCCTCGCTCGGAGTCTGTCGGCCCTTCGAGAGGAGGAAGGTCAGCTCGCCCTCCTTGACCGATCTATTTATAGAGGAGAAAGAGGGCGTAAGTGTAAAAGTACCAACAGAGCTGCCACGCTTCTGTGATATTTGTTTTGTGATACAGTGCAAACACTATAGTTCTTTCTAAGAGTCTAATATTTATATCAAATCCAGTTTTGGTCAATCAGAAGGAGGCAGAACATTAATGTCACATCAGACGAGAATTAAGACAGTTATTGCAATACAAACACTGATGATTCAGACAAAGGTGGGGTGAAAAGAGAATGAAAAGAGCACCTTTATTTGAGGAACAGCAAAGTTATGGACAGCAATCAGAGCTCTCCTAATCTCTTCTGCATCATAAGGTATCTGGATTCGGCCCAGAGAGGCACAGAACGGAGACACAGGAAAGAGCAAGAGACACAGGAAATGGATATTTCAACAAAGAAGGAAAAGTGATTGTTTAGCAGATGATTGTTTAGAGGATGGAAGAATTTGTAGAGGAAATAAGAAACGGAGAAATGGCAGGGTGGAGGAGTAGAAGCCAAGTTGAGAATATATTCAGTATAAATTATGTAAAGCGAAAAAATGAAATTGCAAAAACCAAGAGGAGGGGATGGCATATAGTAAATGTCAATAAGAAGACAGAGAGAAAGAGAAATAACTCATTTTTGGCAATGACGGAGAGGTGGAATTCTAAAATGAGAAAACCAAGAAGTGGAAAATAAACTAGCACATAATACACAGATCATATAAAAGGACACTGTTTTACATTAAGGCAGATAAAATGAATGTGAAATCAGTCAAGGAGAAAGAGAGGAGTCTTACATATATATGGGTCCTTCTATGAAACTGGGTTCATTTTGGTACCCAGCACTTTTTAGACCTAATAATAAAAGACAAATTTAGACAGATTTCCCCCAAGATGTACCGAACGATGACCTCAGAAAAATGCAAAAAAATTATACTCTTGCTCTGAGCCATCCCAAAATGAATGAATTTGTAATAAAATATTGGTGCCAAAAATAGGACCAAAATTGTGACAGGAAAAACTACCTAGGTGTCAGTGCATTTGATCTGAAAACATGGCTTGAATTGGTCTTATATAGCGCAATAAATAAAGACACTATGTTAAATTTGAGGATCCTAGTGGTTTTTCTAATCCAGACATTTGAGTTTTTCATGAATCTCAGTCTCATTCGAGGTTTTGTATGTAACCCATTGTGTCCACTCGCGTTACATGTGGAACCTGCCCATTTAAAGACAAATAAAAGGTGAGTGATTTTGCAACAGCGGTCATTTTTGTGAAACACTCTGCCTTACATAATTAGTTTGATTCCCAAAATGTACCTGTCAGAGAATAAAAAGATATAAAAAAAAAATAGTGCGTAATTTTCATGTCATTTTTACCGTGTTACATGCGGATTTTTGTATAAAAATAATATAAAAATGTGTTTTATCTGGAAAAATAGTGTCTTTTATCTCAGTAAATATTTATTTTTTAAAATAGACCCAAAGTTCTTCCAAACTTGCTTCATTACATTAGTCTACATCTGGTTTGAATTTTTAGCCCCCATGTCCTGTTTTTAGGGACCAATTTCAGAGAAGCACCCATATACATAAATGTTGCAAAGAGGGGAAGAAAAACTAACAATGAGCTTAATATAACCTTATCTGTAGTTCAACTATTATCTTCTGTGCAGCATGTTTCTTTTAACTTCAACAGAATGACAGACACTCTATGTTCAGTAGTGGCATGTTTGTGCATGCATATGTGAAATGATTCATTCATCTGCATGTTTATTTGTGTGCTCTTGCATATATTACCTGCAGCAGTTCAAAAGCAGCCAGCAGCTCTCCAGCAGTGCAGTTTCCTCTGTAAATCTGGTAATACTCCAGCTGTGGCGGGAACCTCGGGGGTCCGTAGTGCTCATCACACATTTTGATGGTGGGCTTAGCAAATGTCCGACCTATGAACTCTGCCTTACCCTGAACATATCACATCATGGTAGCAGGCAGGGGTGTGAGTTAGACACAGGTGTGGGAGGTACATTTTCCACAGCCGCCACTTGGTGTCAGTATTGAACAAAGTGGTTAAATGGTAAAAAATGTGGGATTTAAGGAGGCAGAGCTTGAGAACCAACAAAAACACACTCTTACCATCACATTTTCTGACTTGAACTATATTTACATGCAGTTTTTCTATAGAGAAGCTTCATTAAACAAGGGATTCATGCTGCATCGATGATCATTAGCTTTAAGAACACAAAAGCTGACATAGTTTGTGTACTCTATTAGGCAAGACAACAAGAGCAAGGCCAGTGTTCATGGACAGCAGTGAGACAAGGGAAAACAGACAGTAAAGGATGGAAAAACAAAACATCTTTAGTTCAGTGAGCCTGAATTAAATCCTGTAAAACTAGTTTTGATGATGAGTATCAGTAAATAATTCATTTTCTGTTTCATCTGTATGTAAAGAGGGATCATACCACAGTGTCCTGGTCATAAATTTCAACCACAATAATTGGTGGGTCGTCTCGCAGCTCGCTGGCTTCGCCAAACAGCTCCACATTGTCAAACACCAGCAGCTGATCCCATGTAGGACACAGTGTCTCACTTAGAACCTGGAGCACATACACATCATTAGTACATCCTCAAGAAAGCATTATAGAGTAGCAGAGCACAGTCTGTCTAGTAGATCATAGACTATATTTTGTACTTTTTGCATTGTGCTCTGACATCATTACAGTCTTTTCCATAAGCAGATATCTAACTTTAATGCAAACAGTGAGCACAGACACCATTTAATACTTTGACCCACCTATAGTTGCGGAAAAAAATTACTAGAACATCAAAAGTCTTCAAAAACAATGGTTATGCAATCAAGTACTAACTCCTGTGTGTATCATGTGACTAAAACAGACAGAAAAGAAAACAT
>JAPQRP010000018.1:30174534-30205342 GCA_037367295.1 Apogon hyalosoma
TTTGTTGTTATCATTATATTTGTCCGAACAAATGTACCTTTAGTTGTACCAGGCATTAAAATGAACAAGAAATTGAACAAAACAAGGGTGGTCAAATATTTTTTCCGCAACTGTAGTCTGACAAAACAATCACTTGTTTCTGAGATATAAAAACATCCATCCATCCATCCGTCCGTCCGTCTGTCCATCCATCCATGTTCTGTTTCCCTTTATGCAAATATTCCAACACTTTTTGCAAAGGTGCCATTTCTGCATAATTAGTTTAATGGAAAAAATTATAGTTGTGAAAGTTTTAAAGAAATATTTAACTGTAGCATTTTCCCCTTGTTCCAGAATGATAATGTGTTCAACTAGACCTATTTCCAACTGTGGCAGTGCTAACACAGTGTGGAGATAGCAGGCAAGTCAAACATTCATGTTTTTACCTCGGTGACCTGGCTGTGTGAGGAGAAGAAGACCCGTGCAAAAGGATCAGAAAGGCCACTGCTGTCAGCAGCAAACAGACTTCGGGCCTGGTACATGTGTGCTCTGAGCTGAAAAACCTGTTTCACTGGAGGACACACACAGAAAAACATGTCGCTTTACATTAGCTGACCATCGATTCCTGTTGAGATCAATCTTCTACTGAATTTAGAGAAGTGAAATGAGAAAAAAAAAGTGATCGATAAAAGTCAAAAGCTTGAGTGAGTTTATCTGATTTTGATTTCAAACGTCATTGTAAATTAACGGGAAACCTGATGTGAAACTTGGTGGTGAATCAAAAAATAGTTTTAACATTTGAAGTGAATAAGTGTTGACTGCTGCTGTTACTCTGTAGCCAAAGTGTTAAATTGTCATTTCTGGTGTGCACTCACTGTTATAGACGAGGCTAACAGGGGGAACAGACTGAAGACCGGGGCCCGTTTTAGCAGCTTTGATCTCTTCAAACCCATTTGGAAGACCACTGAGGAAATCCTTCCTCTGCTTGTTGAGGCCCAGCCACAGATAGAGCTCCAGCTTAGCCTGAACTGTCCAGCCTGCAGGACCAAAGCCCTTCTTACCAGGAAGCTGTGGACACAGATTACAACCGAAATGAAATGAATAATTAAGAGTTTTATTTAACATTCCCGACACTGAGAGAAAGCCCAGCAATATGCTCAGTGTGTATACTCTATTTGGTACTAACACCATGTCAGTCATTACTTATTATGCAAACTATGTTGTAACTTGATCTAGTCAATAAATATTAAACAGCTGCCAATTGATTTCCCTCTCTATAAGCAGTTTACATGCCAATTCATTGTAAAAATTCATTACTGTATTGTGATTTCAAACTGATCATTTCACACAACATTTAGCAGCGACTTAACGTTACAACATTTCCTGGTTTCAATTAACTAGTGATGACAAGATGCCGTGGATCTGAAACACTTCATGCAATTGCTCAGTTTACAACGACATCATGGGAAACATTACAGTTGATTAGAAATCAGCAAAGTGCCAATTAATGTGAAAATAAAAAATCAAAAGTTAGTGCAGAAACAAAGATGATCATACTTTGAGAAAGACAGCTTTGACTTTGCCACAGTCTTTTCCTGTTTCTTCATCGACTATCGAGTACAAAATATCTTTAGAAGGAACTCGGGCGTATGCGATGCGTTTGTTGTTGCTCATCATCCAAATAAAAACATCTGGTATGCTGTGTTGTGGCTGGAGAAAGAAACAGACAACTGATAAGGAGCCAGTCAATCTCATTATTCTGCATAGCTATACAGTAAATCCTGCATTAGTATAATGTAATTCACACTTCATACACTACAAACGTTCTAGGTTATTTCCTCCACAATAGCAGAGTTATGAATAAAAAGTGACACAAAGCTCAAGTTGTACCTCATCAGCAAGGAAACGAAGCCTCTGTAGGAAGTTCTGCACCAGTTTAAGTTTGTCTCGGACTGTGTTTTTCTTCACTTGAGTGCGAATCTGTTTAGCTTGTTGTCCCATGCTGTCCTGCAGGAGGAGAGGTGATAAAAGCACCTTATGTATAAACACATATTGGTATATGGGTCTACTTAATTCAACAAGTTATTCAAAATATAAAGCAATTTACAATCCAAATGACATCTTTATGTATACATTAGTTATACAAGGTGTAAATTAGTTGCTAAATAAATAATGATCATTTTATATGTGGTTCATTTATTATATGAGCAGTTTGGGTTTTTTTTTTTTTTTTTTACACTTTTTACAGTTGTATGTTTGTGTTCTTCTCCTAGACATTTGCATTTCACAGCAATAACATTTGAATTACCACACAAACACTGCTTAGTTAGATCCTAGCAAAACAAATACATTCAATATTATCACTATAACCCTAACAGATTTATTGCATAGCATTAATTTCCAACAGAACACTCATACAAACACTGACTAGAGCAGAATGTAAGGCAAACACAAGAAATACAGGAAACATATGCAAATGTATTGCAAAGACCTTACTACAAGATGAATGAAACAGCATTTCAGTAATTAATTTCCTTCCGTGGACCCTTTTATTTTCACTGAAGCTGAGGTTAGTGACTAAACAGAAGTTAAATTAATGCCATTTCTTGCAGCTTCATCTTTATCAGTCTCTCTGTCTTTATTTCTACTGTGAGAAGAATCATACCATCTCTCTCATGCAGGACTTGAGGCGTTCTCGATCCAGTTTGGTTCTGCCTGCTTGGTTCACATCCTTATTTGCCAGAGTCACAAACCGACTGGAAATAAACAAAGTATAGTGGATAAATACAGAGGACATTCACATATATTGTACAGTTAAGTCCTTAAGTAATGGGATAGTGACAGAGTATTTGCAATTTTATGGAAATGAAGCAACCAAGATGTGACTGAAGTGTGGACTTTCAGCTTTAAAGGGGTCATATTTGGCTAAACCCACTTTTATTATATTTGGAACCTAATCGTTCAAAAAGTTTGAATTTGAGCCCTCCAGGTGCTGCAAAGCTATCTTTATATTCATTTTTAGCAAAAACTGAGTGGATTTCTACAACCCATTTTAATTTCTGCTTAATTTGTTACATCTATAACTAGTTACGTCACGACATTTGCACATATAAGGTCAAGACTTCCATCGAGCATTTCTCTGAGTACAACATAATTGTTTGCCAGCAACAGCAGTTGTAGTAAAAACTGAAAATATATCCAAACTTCGAGCCTATTACCTAAAATATTCACTTGTTGGTTGAACGGGACAGAGCAGCACAGCCAACAACCTGGAGGGGGTGGGGAATGAAGTGGTTCATTTGCATTTAAAGGGCCAGAGCTCAAAATGACCTTTCTGGTGTCATTACTCAGAAATAGGGTTGAAGATGGACCTGTAGAGTTTAATTAATGAAGAATTCAAGCATAGCATTTACAGTTTATGTAGATCACAGAGAAATGTTTTAAAATGCATAATACCATTTAAAAAAAAGCAAAATATCACTCCTTTAATTCAAGGGGTTTAACAAAAATATTGCATAATTACATACTGTACATAAATCCTAACCATTTTAAATTTAGTCCCTCCATTTTCAGAGGCTCAAAAGTACTTGGACAAACTAATATTGTTATAAATATGAGGATCGTTTTTAACTCATGAATGAAAATGAAGTGTGAACCCATGGACATCACCAAACACTGCGTTTCCTCCAGGGGATGTTTTACCAGGTCTTTACCACGGCTACCTGTTGCTGGTTGTTTGTTGGTCTTTGTGCCTTCACTTTAGTCTTCAGTGACTGAGAAGTTGCTTTATTGGCTTGAAATCAGATAACTGACTCAGCCAAGAACATTTGGAGGAAAATCTAATTTTTTTTTTACCTTCAAAAGCTCTTGGGGTGTTTCGCATTATATTTTGGGTAATAAAAATGTGTGCCACAGTCGAAATACTTCACTGTGTACATAGAGTACACTGTATATATTGTGGTTTAAGTCTTTTGTACTTATTCTTCTGTGAACTAAAGACATTTGTAATGAGTTGCAGTCACTAGAAGTGTTGCAAGAAATACAGAGAACTACTGATTTCTGTCACCATAACAACCATAGTGACTGGGTTTTTAATGATGGTTTAGGGCTGAACAGCTGTTGGCCTCGAGATTGGAGGAGGGCAGCACAACACACTCGTACAATCTGTGTTAAAAAATTATCAAAAATCTTGAAGTGTCCACATTGTTTTAGCCCCTCCAGTAGTTTTACATGTACAATAGAGTAGAAACAGAAGAAAGAGTATCCAGTGTGACCAGTGTGTAACGATGCCATAAAAGGACATGAAATGAGTATTCTTATGTGTCTTGCCTGCAGCCAACGCTGAGCTCCTCCAGAACTCCCCGGAGTCTGCGCTCGGGAAAAGCCTTCTCTGTCTTAATGATCTCCTGAACATCATTCAAACCCTCTTCCTGTTGGAAAAAGATAAAAAATACTGTGGTTTAGCACAACGCACGCTATTAGTAAACCATTACAAATGTCAACAGGGACTTTTTAGCACAAATAAGAAACAAATGGATCATTGCTTTACTTTGGGTGATGAGGATCAATTTATTACTACTTTTTGAACATTATTTGTAGGGCTCAAACCTTAATTTTCCAAATTTTGACTCATATTCCAGAGCTACAGCTAAAAAAATAAAGTTTCAGATCCAAAATGTTTTGATGATTTACTAAAGTTCTGAAGTCCAGTCATTCATTGAAGCTTCATTTCCATAACAAAAATTATATTCCCTTTGAGTTTCTCTAAAAGAACGTTTTCTAAAAATGTTAGCTTGTCCACTTATGTGCCCAAGGACCTTTTTAAGATTCTTTAAGTTTCTGTAATTCACTTCTTTGTCTTTCCTAGTGAACATGAGAAAATGTACCAGCATGATTTCCCCCTATTTATCTCCTTAAGTAAAAAAAATATCAAACATCAACAAATCATCAAAAAATGATATCTACACACTTAATCTACTAATTTATCTTGTATGTTTTACAGATTTTAACATAATGTGGGTCTTTCATTGGTATTTCTTTGTCCTTTAACATGTATTTGCAGACTTTTTCTTAATTTGCTAATACAGTGGGTCAGACTGTAAACCCATGAGCCTGTTAAACATAAACACCAGAAAGAAAAGCACACACTGACCAGTTTGTCAGCAATTTTATCCATCATGTTGGAGTTGTAGAGTCGTCTTCTCTGGTCCTGCCACCAGCTCTTAATGTAGACACATGGCTTCTTTTCAAAGTAGGGAAGATGGAAGTAGTTTCTGTAAATGGCAAAATAAGAAAAATGACATCAGTCCTTAATACTTGGAATGTTTAAAGAAAAGGTTGATGGTGTAAAGCAGGGGTGTCAAATATATGGGATAAATTAGTGAAATGCAAAAATTACAGAGAGATATTAACAATGAAGGGTATCAAAACCCTTTTAGTTCAGGGGCCACATACAGCCCAGTTCACTGGCAAGTGGGTCAGACCAGTAAAATACTAACCTATACATAATAACTCAAAATATTTCTTTGTTTTAGTGTTAAAAAGTAGAATTACATGAAAGTGTTTGCATGTACAAACTTATCTTTTCACAAAAAAATGAATAACCTGAACAAATATGAGCAACAAGAAATGTCTTAAGAGAAGGAAGAGCAATTTTAACAACATGCCTGTTAGTAAATGTTTTGTGCCTTTGCAGATCCACTGTGTCTGTAAAGCTTAATACATATGTGTAAATGATACACTGACGCATAATATTGGTAAAATTGCACATATTTTTTTACATAAAATTTCAGGTTTGTTTGAGTTTCGGTTCATAGATGTTCATGTTTTTCACATTTGTTTAAAGCATAGTTTGGAGATATAAACATTTTCATTATGTATTTTTACTTTTTTCATTTCAGAACATAGAGAAAATAGTTGACATTATTTATAGGCTATCATGATATTACTTTACCGATCCACTTGAGATCATATTGGGCTGTATGTGGCCCCTGAACTAAAATTATATTTGATACCCTGAGTGAAAAGGTTAATGTTTCTACTTTATTATTGCAGTTTAGCATTGGCAGTAGTACCCACTTTGCTCGTTTTTACATAATTCTACACTACTGTAACAGAGGGCTGGAGAGAGGTAGTTCAGGCTTTCATTCAGCTGAAGGCTAATCACTCCCTGACCCTTGACCCCTGACCTGTCTGTGATAACAGGCTTCATAAGCGGAGTTGAGGACACGGACACCAGGTCTCCATCCTCATCAGCCTCGTCTTCACTGGAGTTCTGGATCAGCTCGTTCTCCTCCTCTTCATTCTCTCCATCTTTTTTCTTCTTCTTTGACGACGATGTCCTGCTTACACCATCTATTTGGTTTCCATAGTTACCTGCCACAAGGGAGACATTGCAGGTTGTTGCAAAGTGTTCAAGGTTACAGCAGCTTTTGATTTGTGCATGTTCACACTCCTCTGTTTTATGAGCAAGTTTAATGTGGTGGTTTTATTATATTTTATTTCATTCATTACCTTTAACTGTTCAATGTTAAATACAGGTATGACGAAGTATGCGAACCCTTCAAAATTCATAGTTTTCTACAGAAATTGGTCATAAAATGTGAGCTGATTTATATCTGAATCACAAGTAGAGACAAACACAATATTCTTAATCTAATTCCAAACAAATGTTTTTCATTACTATTATTATTATTATTGAGCACAACTATTAAGTACTCACAGTGCTGCTGGGAAAAAGTAAGCGAACCCTGAGGCAACTGACTTGAAAATTACTGTAGCTAATTTGAGTCAAGAGTTTGCAAACCTGCAGTCAATCAATGATACGAGTTTTGATCCAGATGTGGAGCTGTCGGATACAAAAAAAACACTCAAAATGACCCCCCCCCCCCAAAAAAAAAGGTCTCTGAAGTCTAAATGTGTGATGTAGATGCAGATCATATTACACTGTATGACCAATTCATGTAGGACTACTAGGAATTAAAGGGTTCACATAGTTTTCGGTGCCACTGTAGATTAATAAAACAGTTTACTCACCTATTGTGATTTCAAAAGTGATTGGTTTGTCACCAATTTTCCTGTCAATCATGGTGGCCTCCAGAAACGAACCAAAGAGGAAGAACTCCTCTACTTTCCCGGTAGCACTCTGCAAAAAAAAAAAAAAAAGAAACACCTTATTGGGCTGAAGTGGATTCATTTTATTGTCAATTCTGTGGAAGAATTATTGCACGTCCTTTATAATCCTCCATGCACATGTAATATATCTGTCTTCTCTCTGAATTACTGCACTACTCATCTTGAATGTTACATTTGTAAGAGCATGAATCCACCATCTTCACCCTCCTGCACTCTGGCTGGCATGTGATGTATTTTATTCATTACCTGTCTTGTTAGCATAAATTATTAATTGTGTACATCGTAATTTTATTTGTAGCAGTTCATTACATTTCTTCTTAAGTAGCCAACACAGCTTTGGCCAAATAGCTGCACAGAGCCAGTATATCTGGTTGTCTTAGTCTTGCCAGACAAGATGTGAAAGACACGCCTGCATGGCTGAGCTAATATAGTGCCCTAAACATGATGCAAATGCTGTCTTATTGGCATTGATCCTCACCACATATCAGATTAGTGTCCCTGTCCAGAATCTAGACAAACTTGGCAACCATATGTGAACTGTAGGCATCTCAAAGCTGAGTAAACTGACACTCACTCATTGGCTTGACTGACACCATTATTCTCATCTGCACATTAAAAATATCTCTCCTCTTAATTACCAAACTATTCAACGTACTCACTTTACAAATAATGATTAAAACGTATGCTGTGTCTCCTTTTAAGCACACTATTTGATGACTGGTGCAGAGTTGAGACGCAATATCTGGGAAACATGAAGTAAACAAACACATCCAATGTGTCTGATTTCCCTGATGAGCAGTTAAGTACCCATAAGTCAATACAGTGATCGATGGAGGCATCATGCCGTTTATTGTGAGGTCAGAGGGTCAGAGGCAGTGACAACGGTTATTGTTCTCAATATAACATCTATTCTTTAGTTGTTTTGCCATAATTTTTAGTAGGGGGGTAAAAAGTATATTTGTTGAAATTAGGAATAGCAATTAGTGCTTCATTGGTACAGCCGAAAGTGCAACAGCATATAGAAAATGATTACAATTGCTGCTTCTTTAGTTGTAGTGCAGTTTTAATTCTTCAGCTGTTTTGTGTTTTTATTTGAGCTGATTCATTTCATGAATATTTTAACCGCATCAGTTATACTTAATGGTTTTATTGTCTTCATCATTTTTGGTGAGTTCTATTGTTTTCCATGATTCTTTTGGTTTATTGCCTATAAAATGTCGTTTTACTGTTTTTATAACCCTTGTATCTTATCATTTTGTTATTCTGTAAAGCAGGCTTCTGTTTCACTATATTCCAAGATTAAGGATGGACCCAACTACCTTTAATTACACAGTTAAAAAATAAATTCTAAGTTTCTTTTTCCATGTATTTTTCCTATATCTCTCATTTCTTCACTTCCATGTTTTTCAAGAAATATAGGAGTGAAGGTGTTTGATTACAAGTGGGGGTCTTCTGCTTTCCTGTGTTTTTGGGTAGGTTTATAAGTAAGTAAATGTAAATGGTTGTAATTCTTAAATCACATCATGTTTCATTTCAGACTGACTGTGTGTGTGACTGTACATAGGCAAAACAACAAAATTTCTGTCACTGTCCAAAGGTATATGTGCCTGACTGTATGTATATTTACAGATATGTCTAGCACTAACATAAAACTATGTCTTACCAGTCATCCTTTCTCACCTCAGAGATGTTAGAGACTGACTCCATTTGAACCTCAGTGGAGCTTATGATCTCGGGGGATGTTGTGTCCAGGATCTCCACAGCTATGGAGAGCAGGAGGCGTGCTCTGAAGGACACACCTTCCCCAAGTCCATCATTTAGGTCCTGGTGCTCGTCCATCAGAGTGTACTGACGGGTGGAACCGTACATGTTGACCCAGGCTGGACCAAAGATGGGCAAGAACCCTGAATGAGGATAAAAAGAGGAGCGTGATGAGGTGGGACTGCACAAGAATCAGGTTTTGTTTTAGTACTTGTTATTCAGTAATAATTGTTGGCCTGTAGTAACACCAGGGTTAACGAAGTTCATATAAAAACAAAGACTGAGATTTAAACTAGAGGTGGAAAATATAATTTTGCTGACCAAAAATGCTAAAATGATGTACTATGAAGAACAGAATAAAAAATGTTTTCCTGCATTGTGGTTTAGGACACTTTTTTCATGAAAAGCATCAAAAAGACAATGACATGGTAATGGATTATTCTGCAGAATATGGGATTCTTAATTAACAACAGTTTGTAAATAATATTAAAGCCACATATGCTTTGTATTTTCATCCTATATAAATCAAGGCATTCCACATTATATCTGAAATGACAGAAGCAACTCTATTGACTAAGAAATATCTACACTAAAACCAGTCAATTCATTAAACTAAAATAACCACTTATAGCCTAAAACTAACAAAAACTAAACTGAAAATACAATTAATTGTAAAAAATTTACAAAAGCTCTTTTTCCATACATGTCTTTGTTGGTAAAGCTACTCAATATTTAATTTCTTCAATCAGTTGATAAGATAAAGTGAACTTCCATGTATTTATTCCAAAGTGGCAATGACATCTTTATTTCCATATAACCATTTTTACTTAAGAGGTGTGAAAATCTGATTTGTTTTTTTAAATCTGATTCTTTTGCCATCAAATGTCGCTAATCCTTTCTTATCATTATGCAACCCATTTGACAAATTCTTCATGATGAATCTGTAATGCATGGTCCAATACATGCTAATTTATGTGCAGACAGACAGCCAATTAAGATGCCACACTTTAAATTTATACAGACTTCACCACAAGGTCAAAAGGGTCATGTAGTTTGATCTACAAGGCAGCACAGATAATCACAGCATACATACTGGTCAGAGCAGGATAATTAAGGTAACCGACGGATAATCAATGCAATGAAATAAACTGCTCATCTACTGCCTGTGTGCTCATTCCTACCTTTGTCGCCATCATTGGATATTTTGCGAAGATCAACGAAGTGTGTTCCTATGGCAACGTCGTTGACCTTATCAGAGTCCCTAATCTGGACCTTCATCCGCTTGCAGAGTGGAGGAAACAACTCTGTGAAGATGACTTGTTCGTTCCAGATGGGTTCATAGCTGCTCTTCTGGACTGAGGTCTTCCCCTGAATCACAGAAACATTATTAGGTTTGTTAGGTTTTAATCTTACACAGTACATCAAATAGTTTGGGTGCCGAGTAAATATGAAACATGAATTAAATCCTGCTCTGGTTTTCCACAGAGTTACAACAATCTTTACTTCAGTTCCTCTAAACATGGCTGTTGGGGAGCTTGTCTTACATTAATAAGACACTAGCTCCCCTAAAAACATGATTTATCAGATTTTGAAAGTTCTTTAGAATATTGACTGTATGCTATTTCTGCCCTGCATTTCAATTTTTCTTATATTCATCATCATCATCATCATCATCATCATCATCATCCATGGGTGAAATTAGCCCAGTATTGATGTCCGATTCAAATATGAGGGTGATTCATTTCTATTTCACTTCAATAGACACTAGTTTATTATTTCTAATAAGAGTTATAACACTCTGTTGGCCATAAAGTTGGAATAATTCTGTTTTCAGACAGACTCCACTTTTACTTTACTTTATTCCTATTTATACACATCAGCAATCACCTTTAATCAGGTGATGATTGCATACTGAGTCCCAGTTTCTATTTATCTATCAAGAATAAAACACATTGTTACTGTCATTTTATGAGAAGAGGTAAAAATATTTTTATTCCAACTTTATGGGCAACAATGTAAATAACAGCTTAATCTAGGGCTTTATTTGTGTATCTGTTGTTTCTGACTATAGTTTCAGAAACATAAATTTGAAGATAAAAAAGAACAGTCACTGCATTTTTATACCAGCAACTGTCAAAAAGGGTATTTTTTGTGTTCCAGTTCAGAAAGGACAGATACATCATTTCAAAAGGTATATATTTTCCTTCTTTTAACTGAAATAAGTAAAAAAAAAACCCTGCTCAAGGTTTCTGTGGAGGTTACAGATGCACAGCAGCAGGTACTTTTCAACTGCTGTCTTATTTTTTATTCATCCTCATATACTAATGGGAATGGCATACAAGCTCAATCAATAGATGTATCTTTCCTTTCTGACCATGAAAAACTGTAAAGAAACAAACTTCCATGAATGCTGTGGTACTGTTTGCACACTGCCATTAAAAGCCTTATAGATCCACAACACAGAAACCTGTAGTTCTAATCTACAGAAGTAGTAAGAGACAAAGCAAAATACAAGAGATTTAGGGTGTGGAGGGAATTACTTTCTGCCCAGCAAACTGCACTTGAACATAGGGGTCCACCAAGTCCCTGTTCTCTCCTATGAAAGCCTTCTTAACATTTGCCATGATGCTGGTGTTCATTTTCGGAAGGCCCTCGGCTCGATAAATCTTCACATAAAACCTGGCCCACTGCCTCTCTGCTGGGATGCCCTCAGGAAGCAGGAGGTTTCTGCAACACAAACAATCAGACAGCACAGAAAAAGAGTTTAAATTGTGTGAAAGAAGCCAAACACGGTGCATGTATTCCCTGATTATGTTATAAAAACAGGTATTTTACTTGACAGGATCCAAAATCATTATTACCCCTCTATCTCATCTTCATCAGTCTCATTGGCCTTGTGTGGGGTCTTGATGTTGTCGCCTTTTCCGACCACAGCGATGTCACACTTTACATATCCTTTGCACCCGGCTGTGATGTCATCGGGATCAGACAGGATGGCCCACTTGTGATAAAACTGGTGTTCTAGGGCAGGAAATGATTCAATAAACCAACTGACCAACAAAAGTAGAATATAAACATAGGTCTTACTAGAAGCAAATATAAAACACGTAGGCTATATTTTACCAGGTTGAGAGTAAACTGTCCCAACGTCCATCTTGAAGGTTCCAACCAAAGTTCCACTCCGAAGAAGGTTTTTAGAGTGAATGACCTAATGAGACAAAATCAAGAATTAGGTAAAAAAAACATTACAGATTTGGTGAAATAATCCTGGTTCCATGCATGTTGGCATGCTCACCACCAGAGTTTCACATCACTGGTGGTACTTTAAGTAACCCCTAATGCAAAACTGCAGCAGCTTGGCTTTGTTTCATAGTTTGTGACCATCCACCTCCTTCTTGATCACAGTTCAGAGGTTCAGATCTGGAACTTAATTCTTTCTAGAACTTTCATCTTTTTTGCTGCAAGGTGCCTCAGGTGTTAATTCCTAACACTGTGTAGTGCAGCGTTGTCGAAGGATGGTGAGTCACACTGCACCAGTTTGTTCAACACTACTGCAAGATGCAACTTTTATGAGAAGAGATTACTCACAGAAAGTTTGATGATCTTGTCAAACATGACGTCAGGAGGGACGTGGAAGTCAAAGACGAAATACTGCAGACAATGGAGAAAGAGCTCATTCATTAAAATGCACTGACTTACTCAGTGGGATTGTAGTTTGAATATGATTCGGAGGGTAATTTTACACTGTGACACCCAAACACAACAGTGGATCTGTATAAACTTATTTGTATTGTGAATGTAAGCGGGGCACGTCTCTGCTAAGCTTCTTCAAACACAAACAGTACTGATAACCAGAACACTCAAAAATACACTAAGGAGTCAAAGCAATTAACTCAAATAAGCTGTGGATTTATCAGTTATTTCTACCCCTAACAAAAGAATCCTTGTGTTTTACTCTATCTTCTACAATAATAACAGTCCTCCATCGACCACAGAGGATCATATCTCCGCACAATGGTCAATTTCAGATTATTCTTCACACTTCTTATTCACACTGAACAAGCTAGATCCAAAAGGGTCTGGACACGAGGACAGAAAGCTTAAAGAACTATTATCTCTATCGGGCTAGTATCCAATTTGTCTATTCACGAGGGATTTTCACACAGAGAGAATCAATAGCACACTAACTGTCACTTCCACTCACTGCAGGACAAAACCCACAGACTGAGCTCTGCATGATCCTCCCCACAGTGGACTTAAGACTTCAGACCGTGAGGGATGATGTGCTATTCAGGAACACTAACAACTGACAAGAAGTCTCTAGTTACTAAGGCTGAGTTATGCCTTTTATTATTAGATCAGTAAATCAATTTGACATCCAATCGTCAATAAGGACTGACACATTCTTTGCTTTGGATTTTACTACATTCACTTCATTTTCCCAGATGTGTCTGTAGTATAAAAAAGAATGAGGCCTCTAGTTTGAGAAATGCACAGCAATTATATACAACATGTATGTATACATACTGTATGGCACCTGATATTTAACTCATTATATATGTACACATGCTGGAGGCTAGATTCTATGATTTATTTTTAATATTTAATATATTAATGATTAAAATGCTACCAAATGCATGCAGAGAGTATCAATACACTTTATAATATTTAGCAGAAGCAGTGATCATTTCTAGCTGTGTTGCAGATGTCTTGGGTCAATTAAAACATATACAACTTAATATTTTACACAATACATTTTTTACAAACCTGCACACTTAATGAAGGATTGCGTCAATATATTTTAAGGACTGATATCAACTAGTAGTAGGCTAATCAAGGCGAGTTTGAAAAAAAGTAAATCTTCATGTTAGCTTTTGGAAAAACTCCAACACATGAAGTTGATGTAATACCTTTAAACTCTTCTCAAATGATGAAACTACAATTCTATAATATTGCAACAAGATTTACTTTACCATGCCACCTACACCTGGAAGGATTATACATAGTGCTAGTAATAAATAAATAAATAAATGAAAAAGGACATTGCTCGAGGCCACTTGCGGTGATTACAGACAGAAAAGCATCACAGACTAAACAACCTGTTTTTGAAGTAATTAATTTTAGCAGATAAAGAAAAAAATACTGATACCAGTAAACTTGTCTGAGCAAAAAAAAACAAAAACATTTTTCATCTGATTCTGGAAGAAAAACAGACATGTCGGCTCTGAATTGGATATCTATCAAGTGCATCAGGATTTTACGTTCCATGAGCATATTTCTGTGCCAATACCTTTTACTGTGTATTCATAATCTAAATATTATGTGCTAAATTGGTCAAATTTACTAATAGTTACACATGAACCTTAGTGATGAATAAACCTATACAGCAGAGTCTATCAGTTCAGCTCAAAACTGAAACTGTTGTTCCTTGGGTCTGTGACAATTTAATCTTGTAGGAACAAACAGTAATCACCATCATGCTTGGTTTGAAACCCCAGTGGTATCTGGTGTCCATTTCAGAAATATCTGGATGAAACTGGTCACCATGTTTACTGGTGGAAAAGTCAAGGGGTGAGTGGAGGAAATGAATTTTGAATGACATTCTGCACCCCTTTTAGCATGTCCTCCACTATTCATTCACTCATTTTTCAGATCACTTAGTGCTCAAGAGGACTGTGGGGGCTGAAGCCTGTTCCTGCTACAAGTGGGCGCAGGTGGGGTACACCCTGGAAGTGGTGCTAATTTATCAAAGGCTGACATATACAGAGCAACAATAATTCACTCTCACATTCACATCAATGGGGAATAAATTGTCTGGATTACCCAGAGAGATCATGCAAACTCTACATAGAAAGTCCCCTGCTGGCTGCCACTGGGATCAAACCCAGGACCTTCTTGTGAGGTAGGACTAAGGTCGAACAGAAATGTTTGCACCACTTGCACAAATGAATCCCAAGCTGTTAATTCTAGAGAGACAAGGTTTGAGGAGAATACAGAACCACCAAAGATTTCTCCAACCTGGGGACCACTGAAAAGTCCAGTTTTCAACCTTGCATCACGTTGGACTGCATCAAATTTTCTTTCAGGTATGGAAAATCATCTGAATTTTGTTCATTGAGAATTTATCGATCTACAACACTGACATGATATGCTGCTAATGTCTGTGTATCGACCTGTGTATAACTCAAAATCCTGATAATCCTGGATATTTTGATATTAGATTTTAAATCAGTGTATCTGATCAGGTATTTTTCTCCTGGAAGCAAACTCACTGCTAACCAGTGTAATTAGTCAAACCATAGTTTCTCCATTCACTGAGATGCAAGGCTCAGAATGCATTAAAATATGACTAGCAATAATAACAAATTGTAGCGATAAAATGAAGCTTAAAATTATAAGTAAAAAAGCCTTCCATAAAAATGTTTTCACCATCATTTTACATTGTAAACGTTTAAAGCCAAAAATGGACTCGCCTCATTGTAGTAAGGGCAGTTGGTGGATTCTTTCATCGACGTGTACTTCCTATCATCCCCGATCTCCACACAAACCACCGGGTCCATGTTGAGGCCTATCAGCTGCCGGGCCTCAATGATTGTGATGCTAATCTGAGGGGACACAGTTACACATCAGATCTGAAACTTCTGTGTCTTAAAACAAGCCGCGTCTGCTCCAACAAAGTGAGTTAGTCTGCAGCAACACCATTATCATCAATCATGCAAGCGCAGATTAATTACCCTGCAGACAATTCAAAGGAAAACAACCTGAATCGATCTTTCTATTCATCTGTAATAATCCTGATTTCAGCCAGTGAGGACTTCTGCCAGATTTAAGAGTGAGATTTTAATCTTGACGTCTCCCCAGGCCAAAGTAAAATTGCATTTGACTGGATCCAACAGCAATATCCTTCTGGTTTAATTAGTTTGTTAATAAAAAGGAGGAGCACAGGAAGAAAATTAACAAAAGAGAATAGAGGGTGAGTCTGCAAACATTAATAACTTCTCATTCAGGTGTATGAATGCATTCATGTTATAAATAGGTCGCTAGTTAGCACCGGAGAGTTTCTCTTATTTGTTTTCATTGATGCTGCAACTAAACTCAGCTCTGCAGTCACAGTCATATCCAACAATAAACAGCATCCTCAAATCATTAGTCATATTGACACTGTTATATAGTTTTAGTTCTTACATTTCTGTTTTGTTAGACATACAAGGTACAATTTACTAATCACAGCGGGCTATGTGTTTACTCTGTTGCCTCTAGTGTTTGTACTAAGCTCAGACATTTGTCTCCTGGCTCCACAGTATAGTATAGTAGCTCCTCAAGCACGAACACCATCAGTACATACAAACCTGATAATCCACCGGTCGCCCAGAGCTTGGCTCCATCTTGATGTCTGGTTTTGACCTAAAAAGAAATCCAACACAGTCGTAACTTTTTATCGTAGAGGATGTTTGTGTGTAAAATACGAGTCTGTCCAAAATTAATGTCCTAAATTTTACATGTTCTCGTTTTTCAGTTGAATAAGTTTATATTGCTTTTTTTTTTTTTTTTTTTTTACAAGTATCAGGCACGATACAGTCAGACTTAGTTATCCAATAGATTCTGTAAATTGAGGGGCAACCTTTAAAGATGCATGCTTTAACCTGTGAATATTTGAGTCCTCCCCTCTACATGTGCAGAGTATGTAGTGTTGGGAAGATTACTTTGAAATCTAATAGGTTAATATTACTTGTCACCACAGTAAATGTTTTAATTACAGTGTAGTTCAGCTATTTAAATATGATTGCTTTTTGATAATCACAACAAAGCTGAATAATCCTAAAAACACTCAACAGTGATGTTAAACCCCTTTTTATGCTCAATTACATTATCATCTACCTTAGTGTTGTCAGGTGTTATTCAACAGTCCTCAGCCAAAGTAAAAGTCACCACCTGGATTTAACTAAACAAATAGTTTAGACTCTTCCATTGGATAATTATTGTAGTGATTAATATGTTTCAGCTGCAAAAAGTTCTTTAACCCTAACCAATGCAGTGAGTAGCTTCTCATTTCTTAAACAACCATCAGTTTATAAAGAGCATAAAGACTGGACTGTGTTTCAATGGAAGATGGTTATGTGATGGATGCATCAGGCAGAGAAGAGAGACAGATGAAGTGATTACCCATCATGCTTTGTGCCTTGAGTCCAAGCCTGTTGGGGCAGTGTTATAATCTGGGGTTGTTTCAGTTGGTCAGGTTCAGTAAAATTATGTGTCCATTAAATGCGCTTATCAGATTACATGAATATAGGGACTGACCAGGTCTGGATATCAGTGGATTTTTTTCTTTGCAGATGACACAGGTATATTCCAAGATGACAAAACCAGCATTCATCAGGCTCAGATTGTGAATGAGTGACCATGAGGCATCATTTTCAAACATGGATTTGCCACCAGAGTCCAATCCTGAACCACACTGAGAATCTTTGGGATTTGCAGGAGAACATTTTACACAGTGGTCTGATTCTCCATCATCAATTCTAGGAGTTTGGTGAAAAATGCATGCAACTTTGAATGGAAATAAAAGTTTCTGCATAAACATTGTCACTGGCATTAATGATGCCACACCTTAATCAATGCTACAGATGAAACATGGTGTGTGACTTTTTTTTTTTTTTGACTGGGCATCATACAATAATTTTACCATCAAAGACTTTTACAAAAAAGAAGGCACATGGTTGTAACCACATTGGTGTCAAACCATTATTGTGATTCCTAAGTGTAATTTACCTATATATATATTTTTTTCCCTCAGTGACTGATAATTCCTTTTATCTTGGAATTTCATTATGCAGTGTTGTTACATGTAACTAACTATTCCCCATCACTGACAGTATATACATATATGGAGCGATGGGTGTAATTGGTTTAATTAAAACTGGCTACGTCCCATTTAGCTGTCTTAGGTTTAGACGTTGGAATTATGTGTGGTGAATCACTAGAATGACCTCCCAGGGCAATAAAACAGAACGGAGCCATCATTAATGTAATCAGTGTATTGCCTGATTTTACAAGCCAAATTATCTGCTGTGAAAAGGGTCTGTTATGTCTAAACAAATGGAAACCTCTTATTGGAGACATTGGTGGTGACAGCGGTGACAGAGGCCAGAGAGATGGTGTCTGGGTCGAGGGTTCCTGCAATATGCATCGCTTTTCTGTCCAGGTCCTCCATGTCCAGGACTGCTGGCTCATCTGAAAGATATTTGTGAGTTTTTTTTTAAGGTATAGCATTTATGAAAAAACACAATGCCCTCTGCTTTATTTCTCCACAAATGCACATTTATTCAGCTGTCCTTGTCCACAAAGTCAGATGCACTACATATGAATAATAAAAGATATTGCTTACTTTTAATGTACAATAGTAAAACATGTCAACAGGAGGTTAACTGCTCCATTTTTGGCCAAAAGCCATGTTGTGCTTAATGTGTTTTTAGTTCTTTACCTCCTTTCTTGTGCTCATCTTTCGAGCTCTTGATCTTGCTGAGCTTCATGGCTGAGAAAACTCCCTTCCCCGCTCTGGTGGAGAAGAAAGACAGCTGATTGGAGAAAGGAGAATTGATATCATGGAGGAGGACATGTGTCTGATTAAATGCCGATCCGTTCTGCTCTGCACTTGTGTTAGTACATTCACTTTCCAGGCTTATACTTTCAGAAGATAAGACACTGCTGCAGAAAACCCCACCAGTGAACTCAAAGGCTTAATCAAAATGCAATCCAACACCATAACGTCCGCTATGTACCCCAGCTAGTCATCTAATTCCAGTTGATTTAGTCCCCCTCCCATCACCACACATTCTGGAGACCCTCAATCACAAAACAAAAGTATCCAGTTTCTTCACATTGATATTATCTGTATCAAATATCACCACACCAACAAAGAGCTCATGATGTCAGAAGCAGAGCGACAAATGAGCAGCCTTAATAATTAAAAATGAGTGTGACCGTCCAATTTGCTGCGGATATAGATACATGTCAGGAAATTAATGAATAGGAGGTTTTCCTTTTGTTTACTGAAGCGTTCAGGGTGTATCGGAGTTCAGTTTCTCTGATCTTTCCCCAAGGGCAACGTTCAACCTCGTTTCATGGATTATAAAAAAAACTGCATGGACTTTTTTTCTCTGTAAAAGAAATGTACATGTATTGAAGCATCTCATTTGATAGGTGTGGGAGTGAATGCCAAGGGCTTTGCTAAAAGTAAAAGCATGATACCTTTTGAAGAGGAATAAAAGTCAAGAAAGGCTCAAGAGGTGCTCATCTGCTGTCAAATTAAATCAATGCCATTCGCACAATGCACTCATTGGATTTTCATCATCTTGTCTGCAACCTGTTCATGTCATTGAACTGGTTAATTACTTATGTTAACCATCTGTGTACTCAAGGATCTGTACATGAATGCACTAAGACAAACCAGATGATAAAATATCAACTAATTTCTATGCTAAATAACACTATTTGATCTGAAACAACTACAAACATAATACTCTGTAGTAGTAGTTAAGTTTTCTTAAAGTTTCTTATTCTTTTGGCTATTCAATCATTTCTTTTACTTTTGATGTATTATAAAACTATGAATCTAAAAAAGACACAAAATTAGAATGATATCCACTTTAATTCCACCAATTCAGGTATTTCTCAAGTTAGCACAAGTAAAAAACAAAAATGCTGTTTGTGAAAGAAAAACATTTTTCCATACGTACCACATGAAACACCTCTGGTTCAACCCAGTTCAAGCAGCAGGAGGGATTAATATAAATCCACCCCAACAAGAATATGCCCTTAGTTTCCTCCTATATTCCCATAGCTGTCAAGTACCGGCACTCCAGACAGATAATAGTTGGACAGATCAGCAGGTGATGCCAGGTTGAGAGGAGGGGAGAGAGGAAGAGGAGGAACATTTGCACAAAGAGGAGGAGTGAGGAGAGATAGAGCAGGCTGAGCTTCATACAATACCAGAGAACATTAGTCCAAACCTGTCCACATAACCGCCAATCACAACAAACTGACAAATTTCCTGTAATACTGATATTTGTAAGTATTTGACAAACAGAATATATTGACTGGGTAAAACATACAACATTGCCATTTAAAAGACTGGATTGACCTTTAAACCCAGTCAGCTGGGAACAATTCTCTTAAAAACACATTGTTGCAGTGCTGAGCTTTTTATAATGAGTCACAAAAATTGTTCAAAGTAGATATATTTATATATAGTATTAGTCTACAAGTATCACTAGAGTGTTTAGAATAAAGACCCCTTAAGTTATGCCAAAGGCACCAATAAATTGGTTTATAGACATATAAACAGACTGTGTACACACCAATGTTCTGACGGATTTATGTGACCACTAGAGGGGGTAGTGAGTCATTATGCGTGTCTTGCATGGCAAGGAAAACTAACACCACAGAATGAGCACTGTTCTTTTAAATGTGACAAACTGATACAAAGTAAAAGTCGTTTTCACCACTGGATACAACTCTAAATAAACAGAATAGAGTTTGAAGCTGAAATGGCAGTGTTCCCTCTACACAGGTGAATTTGATTATGAGACTTATGAGGCTAAAGTTATGACAGATAAAGTTATTAACGTTGCAGTTGTACTGCAATTTGTTGATACATGGTTTAGACTGTGACAGTTCTGACTTTGTCTGGATGATTCCAAACATATCTGTAGTGCAGCTATAAACACAAACTGTACAGAAAACTGAGGCATTTTTCAACAAATATTTTCACATTGTGACAATAGCACTTTTCCATCTTCTTACAACATGATTTCTACTCCAGTGACTAGTTTTATGTTTCTATTATTATTAATATTATTATTATACTATATCTTCACTATTTTACAACTATCTACAAAGGTTTGCTCGCATCTGTTCAACTTACATGTGCTTTAATTGCAATGAAATCTCACAGTACAACCCAATGTTCATATGAAAACGGAAGCTTACGCTGTTGGGGGCTGACAGCAAGGGTACATCCCCGAAATCCTCTACTCCCCCAACCATTTGGAAAACCACATCACCTGGTTTCAAAATATGATATCATGTAAACTCAAGGAAGTAGCATGAAGAAAGATAATTGTTAGACAATTGATATGAGCTCAATTTGAGCTACATCATCCTGATAATGGCAGAATAACCATCAGAGAACTGAGTTTTTCCGCATAAAACTCCACCTAGTGAATGAAAACGACACCATATGAACTCTGGATGGTAGCGAAAGAATGGACATTTGTAAGACAATTACTATGAACCAAATTTTATCTCAATCGGCCCATTATTGCTTGATTTATGTCCAAAAAAATGTGTTTTCAACTAAAGCACCCCCATTTGGATGACTTGTAATAGTTACAGAGAAGCTGAAATGATAGGGTTCTTCCACTAGGGGTCCCATATGCTCATTATCGAGGGATAAGAAATCCAACCAAATCTGTCCCAGTTATCGTGTTCACACTAAGGATATCCAGCGGCGGCGGCCGATCCTGCAGTGGCAGTCAGGGTAAAACCGTTATATTCCCAAAACTCGATTTCAGGGATATAAAAATGAGGAAGGAGGAAAAAATATAGCAATAGCAAGCAAGAACTCAATGATATACACTGTGCAGTCTGCCCCATGGCTCTACTGAATAGATACCTCAAACGCCTCTGAACTGGATGGAATGTGAACCAAAAAAGCTGGAGATAAGTTCTCAGTAAACCAGCACCCTGTGTCCTGAAACATGCCCAAAAACAGCCTTTCACTGTGACTGAACACAAAAAAGATACCAGTGTTAATTCAACTCCCACAGAGTTGAATTCAACACTTTTTCAAGCTCCATACTGCCCCAAGTTAAAATAAATTTTCAAAAGTTAAACTTTTAAAACTTTCACGCAGTTAGAGTTAAACCAACTCTAAAGGATTAGACAACACTGCTGAGTTGTTTTGTTGTGTTTTTTTTGGTTTTTTTTACATTTAAATGGTGTTAGTTTCACTCCCAAAAGTGTTACAATAGCTCCACTAAAAAAAGTCTAACAATCAATTAACAATGACGACATTTATTTATGGCTTTCACCATTGAATTAAAACATAGTGAATAAAGGTATAATGTACCAAATTTCATCGGAAGCACTGAATGAGCTCTGAATGTCAAACTGTATTAAATTTGACAAAAATTTGAAAAGTTCATCATATGCCCCAATGGAGCAGTTAGCCTAGCATGGAATTAGATGTTTACTCATGATGATGTAGAATCTATCCATCCTGGTCCTCAGAAGCATCGCAGTGAGGCGGTATGGCTGCTGACCCAGCTGGCTACAGAGATGGTCCTCCAAACTGCAGAATGACAAGGGCTGTGATAAGAAAACTTGACACAAGAATAATGTACAGATTTGTAACAATGTTCACTTTTCAACAATTCTTATTTACATGTGACCAGAGCAAAGTGGCTTGAGAAGTTATAATCAACTTAATATGCAGTTACCTTGTGAATGACTTCAAGTCTCTCCACTGCATCATCGCCACTAATTTTTAGAGACTTCAGAAAAATTAGTAAACTGATTTTATGTAATGGCAATGCAGTCATTTGGCACACATAAAGATGTGAAACATGCGTACCCATGATTATCAATCTTTTGAGCCACCAGTACATTACACATGTGTGGTCTTATGGCATTGGAGTTTATGTTGTTTGATACTCCGAGAAAACAATGTTGGTAAGTTCACTCTGTAGGAAGAAGAATGCTTGACATGGCTTTGCATCTTACAATTACCTGTCGAAATTGTAAACACTACATAGCTTTGTTTTACAAGGTCACTGAATATGTCTGCATCAACTTCTGTCTCCATTTAATCTTTGGATATAACCTTTGTATCAGGTGACAGCAGAGGTGGGTAATCCCAGCTCCATAGAGTAAAAGTCCTGCCATGTATTGGTTCTACCTGTTCACCTAACACAGGTGATTCCACTAATGATCCCATCTACCTGGATGAGGAGTTGTTCTCATCAAAATGAGCTGGTTCAGTGAGTGGGTTGGAACAAATACATAGCAGGACTTTTACTCTATGGAGCTGGGATTACCCACCTCTTTCAATGACTGGGAATTCATTGATGTTTAGTAAAGATAATTTAAATAACACATTTGAGGTCAGCTCTGTTGCTTGTCTCACACTGAAGGACAAATACATTTTTCTCCCATACTGATCATCATTTAATCCCACAAGTCCTCATTTTTAAGTATTGATGTGTCACAAGTCACACATTGTGAAGTTGAAAATATTTAGCAATCTATCCCATTAGTCACATACATTTTATTGCATGTAATGTAAAACCCATGTCATGAGCATGCAGAATGATATTTGAAAAATTATGGGTGCCATTTTACAAAATTACATTACCCACATTGTTCATGTAATAGCAAATAGTGGACTGTCCTTCAATCTCATCCAATTTTATATACGTCTGCTGTCAATTGTTTCGCATGGGCAACAACATTTTACTGTGACTTGACAAAGTTTTGGTCGTATAAAATGACATTTAAATAAACTACAGAAAAAAAAATACAGCCAAATTGCAGTCACATGGACAAGACAAGTGAAAGAGCCCATCCGCGTGTCCGCGCATGCGTAGCTGCCATTTTAAGGTTCAACCACAAAATTTAAAAAAATTTACTCAACTACTTCCAAATGCGATTTTATATAGTAAGAAGCCTAATAGGGGGATTTTTATTGGCATAGCCTTGCATATGACGAGCTGAATTGTAATTAATTCATTGTGAATTACGTTTTATTCCATTAGCTATCTACCAGTGAGCTAGGTGCCACATACTGCTAGCTAGCTAGCTAACCTGTACCAATGTGCCGTTTAACACCGATAATAAACAAGGCTTGGAAAAGCACAAACTCTCTGTAAGTGTGAAAGTATACTGCTGTTAGCCGCAGAACTGTGTAACTGTTTTAAGTATGTTTGAATGAAGGTCACTTGCACTTACCATGTAAGGGGCTGACTCCTGGAAACAGCCTTAAGTCCAATGAGGTGAAGAAAATCCTGGACCAATAGTCAAGAAGATGATCCCCAACCTCCCGCTAGTTTCTCCTTAAGTGTAGCTGAGTGTTCTGCAGGGTTTCAAGTCCTCACAGAAAGCGGTTCCTCCAAAACCAGGAAAACCCACGTTGTTCCAGTTATTGCGGCCTGCTGCCAAGACATGTGAGTGTCTGATCTGATGCTCAATCCCCTTCATTTGGAAACATCTTATGTTAAATGTGTCATTAAACTGAACTGTGTTAAAGTAAAAAAAAAAAAATGTAAAAAATACACACGACTTGCTCCTTAGAAGTACATGATCCACATTTAGCCTACTGTATATTCTATAGTTCTCGTCATTTGGAAGCATCTAATGCTAAACGTGTCATGCACTGTGTTAAAATAAAAATACACACAACTTACTCCTTGGCAGTATATGATCCAAATTTACTGCATATTCTGTAACTGTACACTCTCAGCTTGCCGGTTAAGCTTGGCTCATGAACAAAAAATAACATGTAACACAATAAGAAATGAACAAAATCAATAAAACTGAATGTCAAATGACTGTGGTTAACAAAATTAACCAACAAATAAAAGGGACCCAAAATATTTCTGAATTGACAAAAAAGATAATCTACTAAAGAATGAACAGAATGCACTAAAAAGATGAAGAAAATAATCCACATAATGATAAACATTAACACAAAATTCAGCACAATACAAAAACTCTGAATAAAGTGATATAAAAAATGTAAACAAATATTATTATTATTATTAGTAGTAGTAGTGGTAATAATCATCATCATCATAACATTGCTGACCCTGCTGTTTACTGAGATGGTCCAAACTCCAAACCTGAGGTGGGTAATCCGACCTTCCGACCTGTTCACTTAACACTGGTGATTCCACTAATTATCCCATCTACCTGAATGAGGAGTTGTGCTCATCAAAATGGGCTGGTTCAGTGAACAGGTCGGAACCAATACATGGCAGAACTTTGACTTGATAAACCTGGGATTACCCACTTCTGATCCAAACTGCAGAAAGACTGCGGTTGTGTTAAAATTACACTTTGGGAGTTAAAAGCAACTCTGAAATGTTTAACCCTAACGTTTCAACACTGCAGTTTTTGCTATGCACTGACACCTCTACTGTATATGACTGAAATATCCACAACAGAACATGCATATTATTTATTCCGGGCATATGGAATTTACTCTTTGTGCTTTTGTGTAGACCCTAGTCTCCTAAGAAAAGACTCATTGATTCAGTAATTGAGACTCTTTTCCTATGATCTCGCCTGTGTTTGTACATAACTTCATCCTCATTAGTGTCACATACTTAGAATTCACATAGTTAGAAGCCTTTGCAAGTTTAATGACCTGTATGTGGGTGCATTTATCTTTAGACTGAAAACAATTCGCGCAGACTCATGAAAAATGAGTGCAATCATCAACATTACACAACAATCTATTGTTTTTTCTATTAAATTCCTTTACTCTTTAAATTTTAATCCTACGACTCCAAATAGAACTCTTGCATTTTTTACCGTGCTATTGCATCAACTGGGATAGAAAAAAAAAAAAAACACTTTCAGACTGAGACAGAATGTCCCATCACCGCAGCTCCAGACATTTTCTTTTATGTAATCACGACTGTTATTATCTGTAATGAGAAGGTCACCTCCTCTAAATCACATCAGTAGTAATGTACAACTTCTAGGAGACAATACTGATGCTGAGACTGGGATTTATCCCAGGAGGCATGTGTTCATATCGTCTGCTCCCATATCAGGGCTTGAAACAGAGGAACAAAAAAGTCAAATTCACACACTGTCATATCACACTACTGGGGAAAGCAGCACTGCAATGCACAGCAAACATCAGATCAACACAATGCAATCCCAGGAGAGAATAGCACTACACAAGATGGAACAAAGAACTGAAAAGAAGGCATTTGTGTCTGCAGATGGAAAGAAGTAAAAAAAATAATACCTCCATGAAATCATTTAAAACCACAATATGTGAATAATTTTTTGTTAGATTGTATCTTTAAATAAATCTTGCAAGATTTCTCTTTAAGGTGCTTAGTTCCACAGACCCGAAATGGGTTCTGAAAAGTCTTATCTGTGGTTGTGGTGTCAGCAATGTCTTGGTTCACTGATCTTTGACTGATTTTTCATTTGCTGACAAGGACTTACTGCAAACAGGCTGACAGCTGGAAACATTGTACAGTAAATGTGCTTGTCAAGTATTTCATTTCTAAAGTAACAGCTTACCAGTAAAGTGACAAACACTTAATTTGATGCCAACTATTTCAGTATTTCAACCATCCATCCATATTCCATATACATGCACCTATGGCCATAAAATCTATATTTACAATGTCCTATCCTGCTGTGCTACACTGTGAATGACATGTTTCTGTTGCAAAAAAAAAACATCTCTGTTGTTGTGAATATTTCAACAGGAGAGAGTGCTGCAGTCTGCTGCCAGCGCAGTCCAGACCCTCTGACCAGTCACATAAAAAAAACATTAACACCTTGTGGTATAATAATCCTCAACTTGAGACCTGAACTGCCTATGAAGACAAAACTGTATTATAAAATATAATAAATCAACGTTTGTTTGTGTAAATGTATTCATGTTGGACTGTCTCCTGTGAGCATCAGTGTGATGTTATGCAAATAGACCATGCATATTTAGATGGTCAGAATAAACACAATAACTGTTTAAAGCAATTTGTTTCAGGAGAGTAATGCAGATTCATTTCCAAAGAGAGATATACACCCCACTATCCCTTTGCATATGTGTAAAGCATGATTACTCCAAGATTCAACATCATTTCAGGTCATCGTTTTATCTTCTACTTTATTTGATGTCTGCAGATCAAATAACAGCTGGAGCCTTAAATCCTTTCTCTTCATGTCCAGCCTATGCATGTGGTCGTCTGCATGCACTATTCAGCAGATCTGCTTCACTGGCAGTAAAATGATGCAGGAGGTGATTTATTTATTAGGAATAACAAAACCCCTGCAAAGCTGGCTTATTGTGGTGTTGCAGATAGCACAAACGGCTTTATGGGTGCAGTTATAAATCATCCTGCAGAGCCAGAGAAGAGAAGGTTCAGTCTGTTGATAGAAGAGGAAGGAAGGAGAGGATGGAAGCAGAGGGATGGTCAACTTTGGATCCAATTATATTTGATTATGGGAAAAGAGAGAGACCAGTATGACTTAACAAGCCACCTACACTTCATTTCTGGTTCTGCTGCACAGTTATAATGAAATTCTGTGCCCACTGGTGACTGCCACGAGGGCAAACTTTCCTTACAAACAGCATCCGCGACCTTTTGTCAAGGTGATATAACAGAAAGAGACAGAACCCTGCAGCGACTTGTAACATATTTCTTCTGTTTGTTCATCCAGTCCATCTGTGAATCATGTGTAAAGTCAGTTCTTGTATAATTTATGAGAAAAGTTTGTGTTTGTTTGCATTGCTCTTTCTTAAGTGCCTTAGAGATAAAAATATATTACATTTTTGCAAAGTTTTTAGATAACAGACTCAGAAAACCCTTTGGGATTTGAAGGCAATCCTCTGCAAACTCAGAGTTTTTAGAAATAATGCCTTGGAGGGGCATGTAACTCAAGGGAAAAACTAAGAGATCACTTTTGTCACAGCGAAGTAATATGAGCATTTCCCCTAATTATTCAGAGGATAACGGATCAAAATAACAAACTAGAAGGGCAGTCAGGGAGCACAGATGTCTGCAAAGGCCAATAGTCCAACTCTTCTCTTTCCATAATATTATTAAGCCAAAAAAAGTAGACAAAACAAATGTTTTAGCAGTTTTTTGTTTTTTTTTTTTTCTTTTTTTAGAAATGATCTGTCAGAGATTAACAATTCACTGTTAATTTACATGATATAAAATAATTAGT
Source organism: Apogon hyalosoma (assembly GCA_037367295.1). Lineage (NCBI taxonomy): Eukaryota > Metazoa > Chordata > Actinopteri > Kurtiformes > Apogonidae > Apogon > Apogon hyalosoma. The sequence goes on from JAPQRP010000018.1 coordinate 30,202,384, forward strand.
TTAACTGATTATTGTCCCGTCCCCTTGTTGTTAACAGTGTCTGGTAGCATCAAACATACTGGGATGAATCTTACTGGCTCTGCATATCTATCATTCAAGGTGTACATCAGATAATGTCAGGCATTGTTTTCGGAACTGCAGAGTTAACGTAAAGCAGTAGATGAACCTGTGAAGGTCACAGGTATAGCTCTTTCGCAGTCTCTGTATGAGTCAGTCATTGTTCACAGGCTTGTAGCTGCATCACCTGCTCTATGCACATGAAACACATCCACTACTTGAATCCAGACAAATTCCCTGTGAAGCTGTGTTGTGTCCATTTCTCATCACCCAGGTTTAGTGTGAAAACAGTATGAAACAGTCATTTACATGTGACATAAAGACAGCATGTTAGCAGTCATTCATAGACTGATAAAAATAAATAACTGTCCTCTACTTCCAACACCAATCTTCAAATAAAAATCCAGATTTGGTGGAATTACCCTGATTTCAATCACAGCTTTCAAACACCTTAGCGTGCTGTCGATCAGTCCTCCACATTGCTGTTGGCTGCTTTAAGCCACTCCTGGCAGAGAAATGCAGCAGCTTGTCTTTGGTTAATAGCTTGTAACCATCCATCTTCCTCTTGATCACATTCCAGGGATTTTCAGTGGGGTTCAGGTCTGAAATTTGGAGTGGTTTCATCATTTTTTTCAGAGCTATATATCCTTCCTCAGCATTATCAAGTTTGACAAGAGGAACACAATAGGTTGAAATACTACATTTGCATACTACACAGACCCAGGAAGAACAGACACATAATACACCAAAATGTTGAAAAATGTAAATGAGAAGCAAATAGCAAGCGGCAAGAAATGTACCTGGAGGCTAAACTGTTTATGACGTTTTCCACCTCTTTATCCCCTTTATCCCTTGAACAACCAGACAGTCATTCCAGGTTATTGTCTCCTGTACATTCAGAGTAAGGACAATAACCACTGGCCATAGCACATCACAATTCATGACAGACTGAAACATCTTCAGAAAGTTTTAATCCCAAAAACCTCCCAACCAGAGACAAACTGAGCTGCAGGTAATTCAGGATATAAGAGGTATAGATGAGAAGTGGCAAGGCTATTAAAATTTTCCACAGACCCATCAGTCTGGCCAGCACTGGTGTGAGGAGGATTAGAGCTCCATGTGCTGTTGAGGCTCAGGTTTATTGGTATTTTCTAGGCAAGTCATTCACTTTTTTCCTGGACAAAGCCCCAAGGCAGCTTTTCCCCAATTTGACTGACAGCTCTAGACAGCCACTAGGTACCCTCATCAACTGCAAGGACACAGGCTTTTCACTAGCATCAAGGTGAAGAAATGTAAATGAATATGGTCAGGATGCAAAGTAATGCAACGGAGGATAACCACTTTGAGCCATAGACTTAATATGTATATATAGTATAGCTTCTCAAAAGACATTCCAATCTCCCTCCAGTGGCTGGCTGTGGAATAGCTCATAAATCCCATCTATGTGACTCCTGTGTGCATGTATGTGTGTCTTGGGATTCACACAAAATCTGGAAAGAGCTGACTGCTGCAGTTTGGCATACTTATCGATTTTTGATCAAGAAGCAGACTAGTGAAAATGGCAAGTTAATAGGACCAGTATTTTGGGAGATATTAGTAATTTTGGAATACAATAGCCTTACAATCACATTGCTACACCCAGAACACTTTGGCGGTGACTGCTGGACAAATGCGGAACAGCATGCACAAATACACAACAGCATAAAACTACCACATCTAGAACCCGTGGATCCCCACAGGTCAACATGCTAGTAGAATAGAATAGAATAGCCATTTTGTCATTGTATGTTCAATGAAATTACAAGTGCTACTCGAGTCAGTGCAACAATATTAATTAAAAAAAAAAAACTTCAGAAAATAAGAATACTGGGAATATAAAATTACAAAAAGTAAAAGCTAGGAAAATAGAATATGAAATTTTACAAAAGTAAAATAAGAACAGAGCTAAAAGTAGAATAAAAAATAAAAAAAATATATACATAAGGTATGAATAGACACAATATTAACAGTATGTAACAGTATGTATATCTATGACATTAAGTTAGTTTAGCTCCCTGTTGAGAGTGAAATCATCTATGTCACATTGTATTGTAGAATGCAAGAAAACAATAAGGCTGTCCCGAATGCTCTATTGGAGCTCCAGTGATCAACAGGAAGAGAATATTACCTCATAGCATTGGCATTAGCATTATATTCTACAGTATTCAGTTAAATATCAAAGTCTTGCCAGATTTGCTTAATAATGGCTGACTTAGAATTTCTAAAAAAAAAAAAAATAAAAAAAAATTAAAAAAAAGATGAATGCAAGTTATCACTTGATTTTGAACTATTCAGCTATGTTTCAGGTAGATTTGTGTTGAAATCACCATTTTTCTGAACAGTGCGTTTACAACTAATTATCTGAGGCTATAAAAATAGGTGATTGACAGTTGTAATGACCAATTATAGTCCTGAATCTGTCAGACACACTGTTGAAAACTAACAAGGTAACAGCTCCAAATCTGTTCTGTATAGACTGAGGCTTCTGAGCCCTTTCTCTTCGTTGAGGATCCTTCCTGGGTTGTCACTTCGTTCCAAGTCAGGCTGTTCATAGACCTGGCAAGAATCTCTCCTACTGATCAATACATCAATGAATGGAACAGTCTAGTGAGTGTGCAGGTCACTGAAAAGGTCCCACCCTCATTTCCAGGTTTCAGTAACACGTATGTCTGCGTGGGTTCTCTCCGGGTACTCCGGCTTCCTCCCACCATCCAAAAGACATGCACTGATAGGTTAATTGGTTAATCTAAATTGACCATAGGTGTGAATGTGAGTGTGTTTGTTTGTGTCTATATGTCAGCCCTGCGATGTACTGGCGACATGTCCAGGGTGTACCCCGCCTTCGCCCTTAAGTGGCTGGGAT
>JAPQRP010000018.1:30207049-30232712 GCA_037367295.1 Apogon hyalosoma
ACCCCGCCTTCGCCCTTAAGTGGCTGGGATAGTCTCCAGCGACCCCCGTGACCCTAGTGAGGATAAAGCGGGTTCAGAAAATGGATGGATGGATGGTATATTTGACACAATGATAAATGGATCAAATGAATGTGGTAACAATAGGCCCATTCATCCAGTCTACCTCACAAAGTGAAGCTGACATGCCAGTATGACAGTAGTATTTTGTAGCTTACAAATGAAAACATTTCACAAGGACAATAATAATGGTGAAGTGACATTTATTTGTTCTGCTGCAAACAACAGGGAATGCTTACCTTAGATTTGCTGCATATGTAGACATCTTTATATCCAGCTTGGAAACATTTACCTTCTAATGTACTAATGACTGAACTTATAACTTACATTTTTTTCTTGTATACTGTAAGTCATAGTTTATTGAGATTACAATGTTTCATTTCTGTCACAAAATTCTGGAGTTCTGCATTTTTATTAATCACTATAATAATTCTTAATTTATTACACTTTTATTTAGTCTATTTTATTTCTCAATATTCATTTTATTATATAGTGATCGTAACTGCTGGATGATCCCTTACTTATGCATAAACACACTGAACTACACTATTAAATGTGCTGTAAACATGACTAATAAGCCTCCATATATTTAAATGCACATTTCTCAAGCAAAATGGTCGACTCTTTTTCATTCAGCGGCATTTTTAGAATACTTATACGTTGGTTTGTGGGTGTTTAAGCAGCTTTGAGGATCCACAGAAACATCTTTGATAATCCACTGAAAGATTGATCTCTGCTGATGGACCCAAAAGCCTTAGGGCAAAATCTGATGAAGTAACATCATGTAAATGAAGTAGTCAATGATCTTGCACTAACTTTGAGAAACACATCAAATTCCATCACACAAGCAACATGGTAGCTTTGTTTTTACACTGCAGGAGCAAACAGTACTGCATGCTGTATCTCTATAAATGGGTCTATGCTTTCACCCCACCTTTTCCCGAACACTTTTATATTTTTTCTTCCTGGCAGCAATTTTTTTCCTTTGTCATCCAAATATGAATACTGTATCTGTATCTGTTATGTAAAACCCGTGGGATGCTCTTAAACTTACATTAGTCAACTTTCCTTGTTTACTTCAGCATGCCTCAGGTCTCATAACAGCAGACCCTTAAGATTTTTAATTTTTTGATATAAAACAGTGTAGCTAAAAGATGCTGCGTGAACAAACAAAAACAAAAAAAAGTACATAAAGGCATTAAGGCATATACACATACACAGTTTTTCACACACGGATACAAAATGCAGCATAATGATGGATTCAGAGCTCTGGCTGTGCTGATAAGGAAATCGATTCCACCCACAGATTATTTCTCAGAAAATTCAGCTAAAACATAAGAAGACCATTTTCTCATGCTAAGAGTACACTCAAGGGGCATAAGGTCTGACAGTGTTTTATACTGAACTAAGACAAACTGAGTCTAAAGTTTAATAAAGTCTATTTCTATATATACATTACTCTATATAACTTATTTTTGTCGTCATTCAGATGCAATTTTCAATGTGATCTTTTTCTTTTGTTTACAAGAACTAGATTTATTAATACCAGACATCAAATATGCAGAGTATTTTTAATTTACTGTTAAATTACCATTGCTATTACGCAGTATATGATTTTACTCAAGCATTGATAATAGCTGCATTTCCATCACACACAAGGAGGTACATTGATTCAGTTTTTGGCTTCAGTTTAAGGCTTTTCCAAACTTAAAATCGTGACTGATGTTGGTGTCATTACATAAAAAATAATCTTTGTAGTTCTCTCTCACATGTCACACATGTACAAACTGCAAGAGTTGACAATAATGGGCTACAACATAGATTATAGAATATTATTAAGATTATTTTGGCTCATTAACCATGTAATCTCACAAGGACAGAGAGAAACAAAAGCTTGCAGTAATGATGTTTTAGAAAAAGAAGACTGAACGGGTCTGACACATTCTTCTATCTAGACTCTCCATTTCAGTATCAGTCAAAAGTAGTATGCCAGCGATTATGCGCCTGTTTAGCCCCAGGTCCTGTTTGCTGTCTCACATGGTCACGTGGTTCTGCTCAGAAAGTACTGACAGAATCATCCAGATTTTAACTCCTACACACCAAACTTAGGGCTGGGTGATTTGGACATAAGATAATATGATGAGCTATGGAGGTAGAAAATTGATCCACAATCTGAATCATGATTTTCTCACCTTGTAAACTGTAGGCGAGCTGCAACTCTGGTTTTCTCTGGAGACTTAAGCTGCGTGTTTTTGTCTTTGTTATTTGAGAGACTCTACCTTTTTACAGAATTTTTGACCTACATTATTGCAATAATGACAATATCTAGATGAAGTACACACTATTGACTATTTTCCTGTGCATTTCTATTATTCTATTCTGTGATCCCTCTGAAAAGAAAATCAAATGACAACTTAAGGTAACCTTATTCCTATTTTTCCCTCTGCCAAGGAACGGTGGAGGTTATGTTTTCATCCAGGTTTGTCTGTTTGTTAGCAAGATAACTCAAAAAGTTATGGACAGCTTTGGATGAAATTTTGAGGAAATTTTGATACTGGCACAAGAAACCAATGATTACATTTTGGTGGTGATTGGGTGTGTGTGTGTGTAGGGGGGGTGTCTGCCTTGGCAGAGGTCTGCACTCTCCAAGTGCTTTTCTAGTTACCATTGTGATTGTGATCATTCTTTAAGCAGTTTAGGAAAGTTACAGTTTCTACACCCCTCACATGAGCATCTGGAAAAATCTGGGCCAAACACCCTCAAACCTGACTGTTAGAAAGGCTATATTTGGCAGAAAATTGGCTTATTTTATTTTTCAGGAATTTGCAAGTTTTCATGAAGGAGCCTTGATTTATAGAGGAACAAAAGGTTTTTGTGTCATGCCATTATAGCCTTTACTGACTCTTACCCAATGACATTAAATGGTACTCCTATATATTTCCCCCTTTAACCACAACAGCCGGGCAGTTTCACTGTTTAAATGCAGAATCCATCTGTCACCCTCATCACATTCAGGAGGCTTCTGTACCCTAAGCGTCGCCCTGCAGAGCCATTATCTTTAATGATCTCCAGAAATTCAGTTTATAAATATAACTACTCATGTTGTTTTCGGTTGTGACCTAAACAATTTCACAGCTGGATTCACTGCAGAAAAAAATAACCCTCTCATTACTGAGATAAGAGATTTGTTTTATGTTGGACTCACTTTCTGAAGGTCGGTATGGATCCCTGTAAAGATCGTCCAGGTGATGTCCCTGATCCATGGCTTTGTCCTGACAGTAAACTGTCTGTCTCGAAGGCAAAGAACCCATCACGGTCATCAGGGACATCCAGGAACTCGCCGTCACTCCACACACCCACTGTGCCATCCATCGGTTGGTATCTGATCTCTATGGTAACACTAGTCTGAAAACACAGGGAGCGAATTAGAAGTATCCAAAAGGTGTCTGACTTTACCAAAATTAATTAATGTAAAACAGTTCATGGTAAATTTTAACAATAAACAACAGTGTCACAAAGTCACCTGTCAAGCAAATTTTATTCTCTGTTTCTAATGTTTTTTTTGTACTTTGTCAATAAGGTTTTCCAGTTTACATTCTACAAACAACATTTATTCAAAATGTTGAATTAACTACAGCCAAAAAACTCATCAGGAAATATTGTTCCTTATATTATCCCATGTGTCGGGAGGGTGGATTTGACTACAGACAACTGAATGCATGACCTTAACTCTAATGTCTAACACATTCTCTTACATTACAAATTGTGTAATGTATGTTTTTTATTATTTCATTATAGTTTTTCATAGTTTATTGCCAGTAACAGTGTTAATTAATGTGACATTCACACAAGTGTCCCCAGGACTCCCAGAAGTCACTCTGAATGTATAAAAACACTTGTTAAAAGACCTCATTCTGCATTGTCTTCTTATTTTTCACAGCATCAAGACAGCATGAAAGCTAGTAAACAAAAAAATATGTGAACTTACAGTTACGTCCTTGCACATTTTGTTTTCACATACTGCAGTCCTTATAAAAAAAAAATGTTTTTCACTGCTTCTGCTTGTTTGTCCTCAGCGTGAAATGGGAGAAAAGGTGTATGGTTTATAGGTATGTGTGTTTTTATACATTTATATTTGTTTTTAGTAGATTTGTTTTTAGAGCCAATAAGCATTTTTGGTAGACTTTTTAAAGAAATTATGCTTGTTTGCACTGATAGGACTGCATCCAATTTTGTACAGTGACAATAAAGGCATTTATTCATTCATTCAGAAACTAGTGGCTCCAAAATTTCCTCCTTCCACTTATTAAATACAGTCTACGCTCATTAACACAGGAATAATTGGAACCACCAGTTCACATTATGGAACACAAATAAAATGAATGTTGCCTGAATGTCTCTGGAAAAAAATTAGTAACTTTTTTTATAGAGACATTCATATTAAAGCTTTGTGTGTGAGGGCTTTTCAGGGCCAGTTTCTAGTGGCCATCAGTGGTATTACACTTTCTACACATGTAATGACTTCAGTTATTACCGGTATTACCTTTACAGATATGCTTTTCAATTCAGGGTTTTATGGGAAACTTAGAGACTCCTGTTATAATTTAGATGTGGTAATAGAGACTTGAAGATTAGCAACTATTCAATGCATGATGTTATTAGAAGTACTGTGTTACTACCCAACACACACTGTCGTATACTGACCATATTAGAAAATATAATTTAAAAAATAGCAATGTATTTTGGTTAAACAGTATTGCTTTTTCTAACCTACCACATGGGTCTAATAGCTGAATGTAACACCATACTAATCATAGTATGCCACCACCATACCCAGGGTGAGTGTATAACAGCCCATTTAATTGTGTTTAGAAAAAGCTCTCAGTATAGCCAACAAACTTTAACATTACCATAAATCATCCCTCCTTCTGGGCTGTTGCTGGGGGAATTTAGATTGACAGTATATTTTACTCTAATCCAGGTCAGAAACATGGGTGACAGCATATTTTGTCTTTGGTGTCTTCTGGGGAGTCCTGTTTGGACAAATATGATCCCCCTGACGATGACCTGATCTTTATTACAGAGTAGCCAATTTATTCTTGTGACAAAGACGGATGAGTAGAGAATATACACCCAGCTCTCATTCCTGCTCTCCCTACATCTCTCTCTCTCATTCTTATATCCCCTAACTGTGGTCCATGAGGAGTTAGATTTGTTACTATGGCAACGACTAGTGCAGAGTTGTGAGTAAAAGTGTTGCTCTCAGGTTTTGTTTCACCAGTTTCTCGCTACAGGCATGTGCTGTACTGAAATCCTCTCGCATGCGATTTAATGTGTGTTCACGAGAAACCACTTGCACATGTGTGTCCATGTATGCGTGGATGTGTTCATGTGTGCAAAGCCCTGAAGTACTCCTGTGAGGTGTGTGTGTCATCATCTAGGAAACATCACATCATCAGCAATCCCTGGTTCAGTAACACACCGTGCACCTCAGGGTGTTGTAAAAGCCTCATATTAGGTTGTCTACACTCCCCACTGTGCTGTTCTCATTTGCACATTTAAATTCACTCTTACATTATAAATTCACTATCATCCTCACACTCACCGCAGAGCTGAGGTCTGCTCCAAACACAATTTACAATCAATAGAGAATATCTGGGCTAATGTTAATGGTGTGCGTCTTAATGTGCTGATGTTGCAGAGGCTGTTGGATTTCCATCAGACCCTTCTGGGTGTGTGGGTTGTAAACCCCAGTGCCTTTATGGACCAAATGATGGCTGTTACTCCCTCCACTGTCACTACTGTAGGAGCTTTGGATGATTGATTTCTTCAACCATGTGCTTGTGAAAATGGATTTCAATGGCTGATTAGATTCATTTTAATTCTGCAGTATGGTGAGGCATAATTTTTGACAACAATAAATCCTTTGGACTCCAGTTGTGTGTTCTAATATCTTCTTTACGAAGCTTCAAAAAAATCCTCTTAATTTAGTCAATGACTGTAAAAATATTTTGCATCCACCACCCCAGCTGTTTCATGATGACAGACAGCTCTGGGGAAAAAAATAGGCATGTATTTTTTATTGAAAGAACTGACAACATTTCTCCCAAAACCACTCATTGGCTATGTTCAGACTGCAGGAAAAAATGGCACAAATCTGTTTTTTTGCCCATATGTGACCTGTATCCCATCTGTTAAAGACAGTTTGAACAGCACAAATCCAATTTTTCAAATGCGACCCAGGCCACTTTCATATATGGTCCTAAATCCGATATGTATCTGATATTTTGCAATGTGACTTCAATCTGAAAGGCCAGGTCGCATTTATCTGACTTTACATCATTGAAATGCAACAAACGTCACAATTCTGCCTCCCAGGTGGCGGAGCGACAGGAAAAACACATTTTCTTCCATAAACACAGTGCTTGCGTGTGTGGTCACGTATTACGTCAGGACCTCTTTTGTGCGTGCGGGTCACTTCAAGGTCGCATTCAGTTCATACTCAAAACTGATAGACGTCGCATTTAATGTGTAATATGAACAAGCACATAAAAAAATCATATTTCACCCAAAAAATCCAAATTGTGCATTAAGACCTGCTGTCTGAACGTAGCCACTGATTTTCTGCGTTTAGTCCTTGATAGGGTTGCCAGTGGGCAAAGGCAGAAGGCAGGGTACAACCTGGATGTGTTGCTAGTTCATGACAGGACTGACATATACAGATGAACAACCATTCACTCTCACATTTACACCTACAGGCAACTTACACTGACCAATTAATCTGTCATGGTGCATCTCTTGAGGTACCTGAGGTGAACCCACACACACACAGGGAGAACATGCATGAGGCGCTGGGATCAAACAAAGGACCTTTTTGCTGCAACAGAACTGCCAGATGCAGACCACTATACTGTACCACCCATTTCTCCCTAATTCTGAAATAAAATATTGTCAAAGATTTGCAGAAGATGACTACGGAGCCCGGGAAGGGATATGAAGAAAAAAAAAACAAAACTATTGCGTTACAACGCTAAAGTATTGCGTTATAACGCAAAAACTATTGCATTATAACGCAATACTTTTGAACTATTGCATTATAAGGCAATAGTTTTTTTTTTTTTTCCCTTCATGTCCCTTCCTGTGTAACTGAGGCATAACTGAAACATGATGAAAAAAATAATTTGTTTCCAATGGTTGACTGCTACACATATTTTATACATAGGTCTCATGGGGCACAGTAGACTGAACATGAGTGCATCTAATTTGCCTATAAAGATACTGCAGATTTACCTTGTAATTATAACAAAGGGCCTCATAATTATGGGACCACATTTCCAATGCCTAGTATTCAGTGATCATTGTATATAGTGGAAATTCTGGAAAAAAAGTAGATTTTAACTAAAAGATTGATATATAAAAGAAGAAGCCATAAAAATCTATAAAATGAGGTGTGTCTTAATTTTCTAGTGTGATGCCAAAGTTCAGCATGTATTTGTCATTTAGTCACATGACATGGAAACGAATGAAAAAATACTGACTTTTTCATAAAAAATATTAAAATAAAATATTATGTGAGTGAAAAAGTTTGATTGCTCATGTGGACATAATTATACCTGATAGTATTACTACATTGGAGAAATATGGTGCATCTGTGTTTACTACATTTTCATTTTTCATGTATTTTTTCTTTCTTTTGTGTTTTTATTTGAATAGCTTTATTAAAAAGTACTCAGCAGCTAATAGCAGGTCATTTGGCTCAAAACAACATAAAAACTGTTTGTCCAATCACAGCATTTGCCAAATAAGCACAAATAATGCAAATAATTAAGTCATCTTTCATAGCCTGTGTGTTTTTAGTGAGCTTTGGGGCTGTCAGAGGCTCACAGAAGGCATGTTGGCACCTTTTGTGGAGCTGTGCCAGATTTTAGTTTCTCTTTTAGCTTCTCTAGTTGTTCAGAAACCATTTAATACAGGACTGGTATTTACCCAGTTCATAATCCTTCACTACATCTGTTTTGTTCTCCATTATATTGATCATAAACAGAGCTGAGTACCTGAAATATGAACCTCATCTTTATAGATGCCTTACCTTTATTGATGTGTTATTATCATCAATAAGTGTGTCAGTCAGCTCCAGGTGTCCTTCCTCTGCCACCTTCTGCAGTACCATAGAGAAGGTCCCCACCAGCCTGCAGCAAAAACACAAAAAAACACAAAAAAAACACTACAATCAGTACATTATGTATTGTTGTCTTTTCCTTCTTTTCTGCTGCCCATCTGTTCCTAAATATACACCTTTTTTGTTATGGATACATTGGTACCTTTTCTATTTTTACAGCTGCATTGAAAAAAAAAACAAAACAAAAAACAGACAATAATGTTTTTTTTTCCCCATTCAACAAAAGTATCAGCTCTCCACCACTCAGCCCCATTTGTCACTGTTCGTAAGTGCCTGTCAGTAATGGAGTCATGAACAGACTTCTGTGCAGTGGGTGCTGATGGATGTGCTGTGACAGACACTGAAAAAGCACCGCTCAGTCGTTGTCAACAGTTCACTACCATGTGTTGCATTTCAAAGCTTTTAAAGGATGTAGTTTACTGGTTAAAGACACAGAGACGCACTGTCAATCATTCCTCCTGTGCTTCTTCTCTGTCCTTGTTTTGTACAAATAACCTACTGTACATAAAACTATGATGCATATGTTTTGCAGCATTGACCCAAATTACATTTATACTGCTTTTTTTTTGTTTTGTTTTGGTTTTTTTTGGCTTTTGCTCAACTAATTTTAATTGGTATATGCAAAAAAATGTACAAGCTAAATATGTTACAGATATGAGTCAATACAAACAAGAACAATCCCCACCACCCACTCTCCACCCATGCTCCAACAGAGCACCACCCCTATGAAAATATCACTATACCATTTAGCAGATTGGCTTTGATTCTGCATACAACCACATATATTGTTTATATTTGTTTGCCTGTTAAACATGTATAATTCATACTGTTTTCAACCATTTTTTGATACTAAGCTTGCACGAAAAACTCTTTGTATCCTAATTTTATCCTGCCCAGTGCATTTTGTATATAAATGAGCTATATGTAATATTTCTAGTTTCAAATACAAAAAAAAAAAAAAAAAAAATCACTAAAATTATCATCACAGTGTTTAGAATAAAGAGCTCTGAAGTTGCTCTGACCTTGTTTGGATGATTCCAAACAGATCTTTAGTGCAGACACTGACGACAAAAACTGTACAGAAAACAGAGGTGATTTGTGGTTTTACTGTGGCTGTTTTCTATCTAAAAACAGTACTAAGCTAACAGAGCTATAATGTAAACTATAATCAGCTGATGCAACATGTGAAGCTCATTAGACACAGTGCTATTTTGACCGACTGTCAAAATAAGCAGCTATAAGTTTTAACTTGAAGATGAAAATTTGACGATACCATAATACAGTATGCAGTATAAAGTTTGAGAATACATAGTGTTGATTTGTTGGTGGTTTTAGAATAAAGTGTGTACTGGTATGCAACTTCCCACTGCTGTTGAGAGTTTGGAATATCAGTATTACACAGAACAGCTTTAATGTCTAATTTTGTTCTATCCAGAGGTCTAGAGTAAATGATTTCTCCCCCAAGAATTAAAAATAATACCATTCAGTCTAATGGACATCCTGGATGAAGGAAAAATAATAAAACAATTTAATTTCCTTACTGATCTTTGTCTTTCTGTAGAAGACCATAAGTCATACAGTATAGTTCATTTCTATATGGCCCAGCAGTACTCCGCAGACCATAACAGTGGTAAGAAACCCAGTACAGTGCCCATTCAGCGAGCCAATTAGAGCCGATGAATAATTCAACGAGTTTCCCCCCAAAACAGTTGTTATTCGCAGAGCAATCACTCACACAAAGAACAATGCAGTGAAGCCCACACGGAACCACAAGCATTCATCATTTTTTACTATAATGGTTACGAGTGCTATTTACACACATGCACACCTGTCACAATTGCTTAAATTTAGCATTCAGTGCACACTTGATTACCTGATTCTGCATAAAACATATTCAAAGAGAGCAAAGAGAGGATAATTTGGATGAGCAGATGCACAATCACCAGAGGCTGTACATGAGTCCACAGGGAGAGATGATATCAGTGGATATGCAATCAATAGCTTCACCACCCGGCATGTACACACACTCACACACATACAGTGGTTTCACTATTCATGACAGGACAGTCTGACATTATTTGTACCTGAGACCTTTACATTACCCATTACGGCTCATTGGTTAAGGTAAGGGGTCATATGCTTTCAGTTGTCTTTGTAATAAGGTTTGTATGACATTTGATCCATCCATCCCCACTGCCTTTCAATCAGTTCTCTCAGTAATTACCCCGCCCCCCAAAGGAGAGATAAAGGGTATTGTTTTTGGTTTGGTTTGTTTGTTAACACTCCAGCAGCAAAACTATTGGGTGAATTCATACCAAATTGGATTTATATATTGCCAGTGACCCAGAACAGATATCATTACATTTTGAGAAAAGGAGGTCAGAGTTAAAATTTTTTATGAATTTTTAAAATCTTTTTTTCACCATTTACTTACAATGGGCGGAATTTCAAATGTCTGTAGCAGCAAAACTATCGGTTGAATTCATACCAAATTGACTTTATAGAATGCTAGTGACCTAGTATGGATCTCATTACATTTTGGGAACTGTAGGTCAAAGTCCAAATTTTTTATGAATTTTTAAAATCTTCTTATTTACTTATAATGGACAAAATGTGTACGAGGGGCAGGGTTTGTTGTGCCTGGCACCACTTATTTCAATTTAGATTGGTTTGACACTTGGCAGGTTGTTATAATTGAGACTCTGACATTATCATATGTATAATGGGCTAAGAATGTACATATCAACAGACTGATCATGTTTTCATCTTTTTTTCTCATTTGTTTCAGTTTGGTGTAAAATTTGGTAGCGATGTATAGTTCCAGTGCTGATGCTGCTTGCAGGAAATTTCTGAACATAGTACAAGTAAACTGAAATAAAGTTCACTGTCACAGTTGCAGCAGTGAAATTGATTCTCTGCATTTAACCCATCGAAGCAGAAAAGGAGCAGCCAGCTGTGTCAAGGTCTTTTTCCATCCAGGTGTTTTTATTTGCATGAGAAAACCTGAATGGAAGCAGTGAAACTTTGGAACAAAAAATAATGAAAGAAAAAAAAAGGCTAAAGTGGAAAATTCTGTAAATCAGTAAAAAACAAATGCAGACAAGTGTAGCAGAAACAGATTTAGGGAATACGTGGATGTGCATGTGTGGTGCAAGAGGGGAAACGAGAACAGATGGTTGAATTAATACAAGAAACAGACATACCATATGCTATTGGACGGAAAACAACAATGAAATGCCACCTTGCATGAAGAGCTACACTAAGAAATCAAAGATCTGGATAAACTGTGAAAGAGTTTGAAATGATGTTACACGATCCATGATTCAGTGTGGGGACAGCACCTCTTAACCTTAAAGTACACAAATATTTTGCCTATTGGCTCCTCAGTCAGCCAATCATATGGGTTATATTAATGTATAAATTACAAGTCTTCAAACTTTTAAATCATGATGAGGATGGATGTCATCAACAATACAAGACCTTAGTCAAAAATTAATGCAACTATATACTTAAAAAAATGAATAAAATGATTGAAATGTCACCATGGCAAAAAAAAGTGCTGTAAGCCAAGCTAAATTCGTTTCTGTGAAAAATTGTGTTTTTGTGTCTTATGCCTGGGCAGTGTAGTAATACAAAGGAAGTGGATGCTGTGTTTTTGTTATTTTCTTTAAATTCACTCATTGCCCAAAGCAAATCTTAACCCTCTGAGCCCTCACATTTTATTTCCCGTATTTGTGCTGGTGTAACAAAAAAAACGAAGACTTAGTGGGTTAAAATGCCAAACAAAAACGCTCTCTCACACACACACACGCACGCACACACACACACATATATATATAAGAAATTCACAGGGACTCTGACTAATGATGTAAACTGCCCAACAGGAATATAAACTGACAGATAATGAATGAATGGGTACAGTTTGCTGACACATATGAACACACTGCACACAGCCTGTACCTCAGTATGATAAAGGATACTATGTTAGTGAATATACATCCAATGAAATACAACAGTGGCAGCAGGTTTTTTTTTTTTTTATCACTGAGCAAATAAACAGAGTGCACAGTTTATCACTGCAGCCTGTGTTTATTCTCTTTTCTCCCATTCTCTTCTTCCTGGTTTTATCTACCTCTAGGTTTATCTTTATGCTTATTTATCCTCACCTATACTTTTTCTTTCTTCTGGACTCTGCAATGATGAATTAAATTTCTAGTAAGATGCGAAGCCACATCTCTCAGCAGAGCTTCAAAATGTAATAATGAGGTAAATTTAGACTTCCAGAACTTGACTTCACTTTGAATCCTGGTTATAAAATGAAAAAGAAGAAAGAAAAAAAAAAAGATTCTCTGCTTCCCACAGGCTCTGGCAGATGCTTTCATTGTGAAGGTACATATCTGCCAGGCTCCCTACTGTATAACTCCACGCTCTGCTTTACAGGCCTGACGTGAGGCAAGAAGAAAACCTGCAAGGATATGGTTATTCTCACACAAAAAAAGGATTATCTTTGAAACTTCTGCAACTAACAATATCAGCCTACTAGTATATAGTCCAGTATATTCATCACCAGACAAACATGATCAATATGGGCTCCAAACGTTCTGTCATTTACTTTCAGCCATTGTAATGTGTTGTACTAGTGCTGAATAATTCAACCGAGCAGGGCCTATCATGTTCTGCCTCACTTTTTAACACTTCAAAAGGTGGCATTCATTATTGATTGAAGTTCTGAAAACAATTTACTTTCATCTGCTCCATAATTCAGAGCTCACATGCCTTTCATTTTGCACTACTTTTATATGAAAGCCTTGTGTTTCTTTAGCAAATCGAAGCATGACTATGAAAATTGTAAATCTCCAGCTCAGGTGAACCAAAGGGAGAAAGTACTGCTAACTATTTTTTCCAAGTTGCACTAGAGGCTGCAATAATCCACTACAGCTGCTGGTGCCTCTGCAGGAGAATAGTGTGAAATGGAAATGTAACAGCAGACAGGTGTGTGATGGAGCCTGTGATGGTAAAGGAGAAGCCTCTGCCAAGCACTGCCCCCCATTGGTGGACACACACTGGTATGAAGATGAAACTTCAGCAAACACATTGATCTTGTTGGTTAAATATTGACCTTTAAGTCAAACACATATAAGTATAGTTGTTTTTTTTTTCTTTTTACCACAAATAATAAGAAAACTGTTAAAGGCTGTTTTTGCTCTAGTGTCCCCCCAAGTGTGAATCATTTCAGAGTTAGTGGCAGTTGCTTTTGTTGCCTGAGGGAATTGTTCCAGTCTAACAATGCATGTAACGCAAAACAAACAGAGTAATATGCAGACACAAATATAAAATTAAAATATCAGCCTGTGCAATATCCATTTTTCTAACAAACAGCTTTGGAAATGAGATTCAGTAGAAAACTACTTCAGTATGACCTTTTGATATTCTGTTCTTGGAAAGTTAATTATTTCTGAAAAGTTTATTAATTTATTATATACATCTACAAAAAAATATTCATCCCCTCTGCAATAGCTGCTCTTAATAACACAAAATAGACTGCACTGTGATTTTAGTGTTTTTAGTCATTTTATGTGTTTTACTTGTTTTTTACTTATTGTATTGTGCTTTTGAGTGTGTTGGGGTGTTTTTAATGCCTGGATGTGATTTTTAAATGTTGTCTTGAAGCTGTGACAAAAGACACATGTCTGTTTTTACTTGGACTAGACAATAAAGTTATCCATCCACCCATCCATCCATCCATCCATCCATCCATCCATCCATCCGTAAAGTTTATACTTCATGTGGCTTCTGCCAGATTTTTGTGCCTCAAAAGAAAACCCCAATGGCTTCCTCAGTCACATTTATGAAAAACTCTGGTCTATGCAGCGGTCCAGAAATTGTTTCTAAAGCTGGATTCAAATTTGCATAACAATGCCAGTATAAAATAAGAGTAGAGCTATTTTATAGTGACTACAAAATGAATTTTTCTCTACATTTAACCTTTCTTTAGTGATTTATCACCATTTATTGGAATATTATGCTCTGTAGTTTCAATGGAAATCAGGTATTTTCTGATATTTAATTTACTACTAATGTAAATGTACATAAAGGCTCAGAGTAAATTCAAAGCAGAGAAAACTGAAGAAAAAGTGACTTTTTTTTAGCAAAACATATAATAAACTGAATGTAAAAATAAGTGCCTGTGACCAGTGCCATTCTCCAGATGTTTCATTACTGAACCAGTGTTGCAGAAGATGACAATACTTTCACGTTCATTACAGAGCCTCTAAACGTCCAAATGGGTCATATCTGATGTTACTGAAAAGCTGAGGATCTGCATTTTTCCTACATTATTTAAATGTCTACAGGATAGGATAGAATAGGTACGGAGCCTCTTTGGTGACGTGAGGAAAAAAATATTAATGCATGGCCACAAGATAAGTAATGTGTGGCCATGAGTTACGTCCCATACTAAAACCCCATGCTTTACCTCAAGTGTTTGAAGTATATCACGGAAGTTCACACCACGGTGAACATAAAATGACATCAAATTGAGGTGTTCCATGTTGGTAAAAGCATCAAATTGGTGTGCTATGCTATACAGCAATCTCATAGGTGAATTGTCTCGTGGTCATGCATTAGTAGTAACTCGTGGCCATGAATTACTAATGCATGTAATATGTGTGTTATTACATTAATGCATGTACCTAATCTTGTGGCCACACATTATTTTTTTTTCTCACATGTCACCAAAGGGGTTCTGTAGATAGGATAGGTTACTAAAGATTGTAGATCAGTAGATGCTTTTGGTTACCAGCAGCTGTTTAGGTTTTTGATCGGATTAAATACCCTGATTTTGTCTTTTCCTCACATTTAAGCAGCTTACACCCAGTAAATAACCTCTAATTGTGTAAATGCAAGCAGGATGCTGCCAAATATTTCAAACAAGTTCAACAAACCTGCAAAACAGTGCTATAAAAGAAATTTAAGTGATGAAATTAAATTAACTACAAGTGCACTCAGAGTCCACTCTTCCTTTTGTACCACTCATCTTTTTATAGTGCAGTCCACTCTACTGTTTGTATCACAATATTATTAAACCACAAACAAACCACCAACCATGAGTTATATTCTCTTTGTTTTTATCACTTGGTGCCACTTGGAGGTAATTACAAACAAAGGTTTCCGGCTTTAACAAAGGTGAAACTCAGGTGCTGTTTTGTCAACAGCTAGCAAACCGGAACTGCAGCTCTACTGCTGAACACTGATGTTGCAGTGAAACAGGGAAAAAAACGTATCTCTTCAGCATACTAGGTTAGAAGTGTTTAATTTAATTTAATTTTTTTTTTACCCAGGAAAGGACCCATTGAGAGTAAAGAGCTTAATGTATCCAGGACAGCAGCAGCACTGTTAACAAGGTTTAGACCAACAGGGATGCAGCCGTTCAAAAACAGGTTATGACTGCAGCAAGACAGGTTATATAACTATCCAAACTGTGTTGCTTTTCAAGAACATTTTTCTAACTAAAATTTTGGGAACATAGCACTGTTGCTGCATAATTTGGTTGCAAAGGAACTAAATATTCAGTTCTTGTTAGTAGCAGTTGGTGGCTTCAGCAGACTTCAACAGTTGGTGCCTTTTGGTGGTTAGCTTCTTTTTTTAATATAACTGTTATAGTTAAAAGGATCTTCTCCAACATTTAGGGGTTTCAGTCTTGTCAAAGAATGAAGAACAAAAAAATGTAATCTAAAGGTTGATTTCATGGTAACATCAATGACACTGGATTGAAAGAATCTGCTAAAGCATCACAGTTTGATCTTTTTTCTCATCTTTTTGTTTGTACTCTTTCGCTAGTGTCAAAGAACTTATAGGTACTGTTACAAGTAAAAACACATTTTTTGTTCCACGGAAAGATTAGAGCATAAAGGAGGAGCTGTACCTTCAGCATGTCGGACTGAAAGCAGATGTCATTTCTTTATTCTTTGTCCTTGTCTCATGCTCTACACCTCCATGGTTTCATGAAAATGTATGCAATAGTTTTTGCATCCAACTGACAGATAGGCAGTCATTACATAAACTCCTTGGTGGAGCTAATAAGACACTTTTGGGGACAAATAAATGACCTCACAACCCTCAACTTTTCTGCAGTAATGAATGAAAATGAAGCCTTGAAAGCTGAAGCAAACAGTTCTTTGTGTCTCAGCTTTTATTCACGACTAACAAATTATCTGTTTGTAAAAGAGCAGCATTTGAACAGACATTTTTCTATACCTACTGAGGCAATATTGAGTTCATACATGAAATAACCAGGCAGGAATGTTTTGTGCTCTTGGCTAATTTAGTGGATTAAAGAGGTGTTTCATCACTGAAAACAAAATAGTTGGCAAAGTGTGAAATATTACCCTAAAGCAGCTCAGCTCAGTGATTAACAATACTTCATAATGGACACATTTAGAGACAGAAGACCTACTCAGATGGACACAAATCCATATTTACTGCATTATTAGCTTATTGATCCTAGAATCTCTTCACTCTCACATCATGTAAAGATGCAATTTAAAGCTCTGTGGGATCATAGTTTCAATAAACCATCACTGTACACCAGATAAAGACATAAATTTAACAATGAATAATGTGTTTATGCTTCTGGTGATATCCAAAATTAAAAAGAGGCAAATCCACTCTGTTTACACCAATGCGTCTCCAGGTATAAAACAGTTCATGTAAAATGAAACAGAGGAACAGCTTTATGTTTACAGACTCGCATTGTTAGTCTTGGCGGTAAATTGTTGAGCGCAACACTGAGGAATGATATTTCAGAGCTGAATATGCTTTTTCTGGGCCGCATCCCTTTGTCTTGTTACAAAATGAAAACCAGAGAGCCAGTGTAAAGATAAAGACATTCACAAGAAGGGAATTAATGAAACAGCTAGAGGTTGATTTGATTTAATGGTGAAATCAGAGAAAGAGAACACAAGAGGAAGATTCATCTAAGTGAAGAAGTGTGTCCATGTGACTTGTAAACAATCTAATCTAGAGGGAACTAACTGTAATAAAACCAAAGGTGATTTTCAAAACAGAAAAACCTAAGCCATCTACAAAAGTGAAACTGTATCTCTTGAAACAACAAAGAAAGATGTTGCAGATGCTGTTTTAGAGCTTGTATAACAGCACATATTGTTGTTCTCTGAATGATTAGGTCATGCTATTGACTTTATTTAGAGTGCGGAACAGAAAATCTTTTGTATTCAAGGCTGACTTTCAGATAACACCACTCCAAGTTCCTTACACCTACTTTAATAACAATATGCAGATGTGTACCTCACTCAGCAAGATGTAAAACCAACACATCATGCTGACACATCTTATTTCCTCCCAGTTATAATAAAGTTGCATAAAGCAAAGCAACTTGTGACTGCACAAAAGAATTTGACTTTATAGTCAAAATAGAGTATTCGTCTCACTTGAAGCTGTTTCACTATATTGCAAGAATTGCACAAGATTGCATAAGGGACTCAAAGATTTTTTTTTTTTTTTTTAGATTTTCTCAGTTCGATAAAAGATACACCAGGCATTTGTGTACTTCTCTGGTAAATGCACAAGATAATGTTTTAAGTTATCAGTAGTGGCATCATGTGTAAGACATTTTCACAAAAGCATAAATGTCATGTTTCTGCAAAAGTTGTCTTGTCTGTCTGAAGAGAAAAATAACCTTGTTAAACATAATTTTCCATTAGAAAAGTAATCTTACTTTAAAAGGAGCTATATGTGGGATTTCTACTTTCAAATATTGAGAAAATAAAGCTTCATTAGAGTGTTTAAATTAGAGTCCTGAGGTTCTGTCAAAGATGCTGCTGAATTGGATTGCAGTGCTATGCTCTGAATTTATTTACACCAACATCTGACAGATTTGTATGACCACTAGGGGGAGTAGTGAGTCCATGGTGAGGAAAATGAATGCCAAAATATCAAAAAGTGACAAGATTTAATGAGAATAGCTAAGAAAAGACATGAGAAAGTGATAACAGCTGGAAGCACTGCTGTTATTTTCATGCTGAAAATGCAGAGTTTCTTCTACATGTGTAACTTTGATTATGACGTTTATTATTGTGACATTACTATCTTTGCCAAGTTACTATTTGTTGATCCACAGTTCAGACTAAACTGTGACAGCTCTGGCCTTATTTGGATGATTCCAAATAGATCTTTGGTACAGCTACTGACACACAAACTGTAAAGAGAACAGAGGTGACTGGTGGTTTTACTGTGGCTGTTTTCTGTCTAAACAGGGAGCTAAGCTAACAGACCTATAATGTAAACTATCAGCTGACACAGATTACATTATACGATTATAAGAGACAGTGTTATTTTTACTGGATACCAAACTGACCACTTATGGCATTTTTATCTGAAGGAAAAAACTTGAACATACCATAGTAAAGATGAGCGTAAACAATGAGCTTTGTATTTTATTCAGAGAGTGATACAGTCTGTAGATACATGGCATTGATTCATTGGTAGTTTTGGTGGTCCTAAGTGTGGTCTGGTACTTGACTTCCCCCTACTATTGAGAGTTAGAAGTATAAATTCTACATATTACTCCCCTTTAAGAAAATATTTGTCTCATTCCAGTTAACACTGAGCTATTTCCAACTAGTGCAAAGCTAGGATGATGGTTTGTATAGTATCCCATGAGGGGAGCCTGACTGTATTCCTTACTTTAAGAGTAAGACCACATGTACAACTTCTTGGTTTAACAGTACAAATAATATTTCAAATAACTGTGTTTTCCAAATATGCTTATAATATGAAAATATTGTCAAATATTGGCACTTTTTAATTGATCTAAATTGGTCCGAATGTCCAGACTAAAAAAAAACAGTGGCCCCTGGACCTTTTGCATAAGTTCAGATACAAACAAGCCAGAGGAATAATTCTTATTATCTTTTAAAACACATTTCAAACCATTGCCTGATATGAAAGTTTTGTGTGCTTGCAACTTATAAAACTGCACAGCTGTATACCAAGAGTAAATAGCAGGATTTAGATATCTTTATTGTTGAGTTTGTGATTTTCTGTTCAAGATTTGTCAAAAAAAAAAAAAAAAAGACTATTTTTCTCTGAGGCCAGATCTGGTTTTACAACCCCCTCTTTGCTCTGGTGCTCTGTAACTCACATAGAGTATATTTCACAGAATATAAAAGCAGACCCTTCAGCCACAGGAGAATATAGATGATAAAACAAAGTCTGTGTGCCACCACACCATGGGGACCATTATGCATCAGTGCTTTTGTTTAGTGTTGTGGAAATGTGATAGTTTTTGTGTTGTTGTGGGGTGTGATGCACTGGCCTTACGGTATGCTGCTGCTGCCTGTAGTGATGAAGCAGATCAGTTACACTGGCAAAGATGCAGCCAGTTGACATATGGGGCAGGTGTGAGAACAACAGAAACTGTAAGTCATCTTGAATTATTTAGCCACTTATCTGTTTGGTTGTGTTTGTGTGTGTACTTATACGTGCCATTGCATGCAAGAGTGCATCCTCATCAGTCTGAAGCTATATGCATCAGCCTGCATATGGTGTTTATAACTGAGTGAATGAAAAGTGTCTCTATGGCATCTGCTTCACTTTTTTCTTCGTTTTGTTTATTTTCAATTATTTGATATACAGTTGCCCATAAAGCAAGAATAAAATATTTTTACCTATGAAAGGATTGTGACAATGTAATTCATTCTTGAAGGATAAAGTGTAACTGTGATTCAGTATGTACTTATTGCACCAGGTGTCAAAGGTTTTGATTTAGGTGTTGTTGTAACACTAATTCCATACTTGGTTTTAATGCAGTCTCATTGTTTGGTCCAAAGGGGGTGTGTCATGGAAGATGTCAGGTTGTAGTCATGAACTGTTACAGCAGTGAAGTTGTAACACTATGAGTAAAGTACTCTGCAGAGTTAATGATCCCTGTATCCCTAATATATGTATTCTTGCATGGGATAAAGGCGTCACCTCCTCCAACAATAACTTAGCTTTGCCTTTATGTAGCATAAGTTAGTTTAGCTCTCTGCTGATGAACAGCTGCTTAGCTTAGCTCCCACCTTGTGGAGGACTAAGTTAGCTCTATGAGCAGCACCAGATGGTGGTGTAGGAAAGTGTTATAGAGGGAGAGATATTAATGGTGTCCTTGATGCTATATTGGGCTCTAGTGGTCAACAGGGACTGTATGTTGCTACATATTGCAGCAGATCATTGCTTTACAGTAAGTTTACAAGCAGAGCAGGACATCTTTCAAACACTCTATTCCTACCTTTCTCTGCTTACTGCTATGGTGTCATGGTTTTGCATCTTGGTCATGCTCACACAGGCATGATCAAATCAAATCAAATTTTATTTATATAGCGCCAAATCACAACAGAAATTATTTCATGACACTTTACAAATAGAGCCGATCGAAACCAGACTCTGAAGCCAATTTACAGAAACCCAACAGAATCCTCCAGGAGCAAACACTTGTGACTGGTGACAGTGGCGAGGAAAAACCTCCTTTTAACAGGCAGAAACCTTGAGCAGACCCTGACTCCTGGAGGATGGCCACCTGCCTTGACCAGTTGGGATAAAAAAGAGAGGGTAAAAGAGGAGAAAAAGCGAGAGGGAGAAAGAGAGAGAGCGAGAGAGGTTGGGGGGGGTGTTGGATGCAAATGATACACAGCAAACTGAAACTGAACATGATCTGACATCTGAATGTTTTTTGTTTTTTTTTTCCAAAATGCCAACATTACTATAAAAATTACTAGAAGCACTTTTAGTATAGTTTATCAATAGTAATGCTAACAGCTCAGGATACAATGCTGTGTGTAAAAATTTAAGAGAGTAATATTAACTACTATAACGTTAATTATAGCACTCATGTAGTGGTTCTCATGCACCAGATGAATGTTAATTTACAAATTGCAGTGCAAACACAATACTGGAACTTAATATCACAGTCCTCAAAACTGCTCTGTATAAGTTTATTTCGGGTTTTAACTAGTGTTAATAGGCTCAAGTGCTTGTGTGCCACCGAAAAAGAAAATTATCGCAGCATTATGAATCACAGGGCATATTTTGCATCCCACTTGGATCTTCATCAGCTCAGAATGTTTGATAAATAGGAAACATGCTCATATATATTAACACATTTAAACAGGACACATCAGATTAGCCTTTGCCACAGAGTAATGCACATTTTAGTTTGCTCAAGCAATGCTCTGGAACAATCAGAGTAAGCCTGACTATAAGCATACACATATAATCCCCTGGTTCAAAGCCTGAGATTTACAGTGTTTGAAAATATGAACATATATGAATAAAGAAAAGCATTTTGCCGATGCAGGAGGAAGTTGGTGAAGTGGAGGAGATGATTTGTAGATCTGTTGTAGGCCGATGGGAGCGATAAGCACAGAGCATGGAATGAATGAATGCTGGCTCAGTTGTAAAGTGAACTAACTGAGGTGGGGAAGTCTGAAGATGAGAGTGATTGGATATAAAGCAGTTTGTGCATAGCTACATCTCCTGAAGCGCCATTAAGTCGACCATGGGGCTGAAAGTCTGTGATGGCAGGTGTGGTTAACCATTCAAACCACACGGATGATAAAACTCCAGATGCAATTAACAATTCATTACAATATATAGAGGAAAGTAAAAATGAATGCAAGAAGTTGACAGCATACATCATATATAGAGAGAGTATGTACATTCTTTTTTCAAAATATGCATTGAGCACAATTATGATATTTCAAGCATTTCACATTTTAGGGAAAATCTTCATAATCTGCATTAAGACTTGTAGGATTAAGAGTCTGTGGAATTTCCTGAGATTCTTGTACACTTAATTGCTGCATTTACAGTTGGGAGTTGTGTTGTTATAGGGTTCTCAGGGATTTCATTTAGTGTTTTCTGAGAAAAACCATAGCAATATTTCTTTAAAAATAATACACAAGTAATGCTTTTCATATCAGAACAAAAAATGCTTTACATAACTTGTCAAAGCGAGTAATTGAAAATGTCAAACATATGGCCTGTGGGCAAAAATTACACAGAAGACATTAACTGTCAGGGCTGTTACTGAGTCTTGAGAAGCTGTTTCCATTATAAAGTAAAATAATATATATTTCAGTTCCAGATGCCTGTTTATTCAATGTTTTGTGTATTTGTAGATCCACTGCAGTCTGTAATGTTGTTGTAATCTAGGGCGCTGCTGATAAGGGGGCTTAAACATGACCAATTCATGGGGCCCCGTATTTGTGGGGGCCCATAGAGTAGAGGAGGGGGCCCAGTGCATATAGGTTAGAAGTTGGGAAAATTTCCTGTAAAGTCCACTATATAAGAAAGGCATAGAAGATGGGACGGTCCACAAGGATTATGCTTTCATGGGGCCCATAACTGGTAGCGGCGCCCCTGGTTGTAATGCACGTGTAAATGATAAAATGAGGCACAATATTGTTAAAATTCACTTATTTTTCAGGTTGTTCATAGTTGTTCAGGTTATTCACATTTTAATAATTACATTTTTATACGGCAATTTTACTTTTTTGCACTAAAACAAAGAAAACAACTTTAGACTTGTCATTATTCATAGATTATTGTGCTATTATTTTACTGGTCCGGCCCACTTCAGATCATACTGGGCTGTATGTGGTCCCTGAACTAAAATTAATTTGACACCCCTGCTCTAAACTGAGTTTCAGACACATCACTTATCGTATTTTCTAAAATCTTAATCTTCTATAAACTGTGGTGTTGCTGTGAAACTCTCCTGTTACTATTCCTTCCCCTTGGGACGTCGCAAAAATCATGATGACAGTAAGGAGCTGCCTTGATATAGAACTGATATAACATTTGTCTGCACACCTGCCACTGACTCTTTAGCTCACAGTCCTTTTTGTGAGTGGATGACAAATGTGTCACCGCCCACTCTCAACCATTCACACACAGACACCCAACTGCATATGCACATGGCAGTGACAATAAGGTCAAAGAGATAAATATAAAGAGATAGACATAAAGTACCACCTACATACGTACACACAAAGACATGTACTAAGTTCTAATGACTGTGTGGGCCTTGTATGTGTCATCAGTCTGGTCACATCAGTCAGTTGGGAGAGTCACACTTAGTGACTGGAATGATCTGATTGGATTCGTTACAGACATGGTGGTCAGACAAGCTTCCTGGAACCAAAAGCCTGAATTTTGTTCGGAGCCTCAGGGGCTGTGGTGCAAAATACACTTTGAGGGGAACAAAGATGATGAAGAAGAGGACATTTGCTTAATTAGCCCGTTTCCAGAAATAACCCCCTCATAAATGATTTGTTTGAAGTCAAGGGAGCGCTCTGCAGAAACTATTAAATCCTAAGAATATCAGCAAGTTTCTCATGAGCTCTTTGGTAATGCATGAGGGTGGCAAATGCCTGACAACAGGAATACGCCCTCCTCATACTGTTATGTAAGAGTTATCAACAGGTGGCAAAAATACACACATTCTGTTCTCAAGTACAGATACTTGTATAAGAAAAGTACTTAGTAAGAATAAGTTCTCATGCAACTTCTTTACTCAAGTAAAAAGTGAAGAACATTTCTACTGCTAGTTCTTTGCAGTCAATTGAACCTTGCACCATGTTAAACTGAACATGAACTGGAAGATGTTTAACTAAGGTTGAACCATTCTGATATTAGGACTGGATATCGGCCCTGATATCAATATTTTAGCTGGATTGGAGATCTGTAAAAACAACAGATTCATAAGACCAATCCTTCTGTTATGTATGGTCTAATATCTTTGGATACTGTTGGAAATAACACTATCAGATGCACAATGGTGCATGTTGTTCTAAAATGGTAAAATGGTAAATGGACTGAGCTTATATAGCGCATTTTATACACCTTCATGGTGCCCAAAGCACTTTACAAGGCCTCACATTTACCCATTCACACACACATATACACCAGTGGGCTGCTTGCCTACCATGCAAGGCACTGCCAGACTCTAGGACCCTGGGAGCAATTTAGGGTTCAGAGTGGACGACCCGTTCTACCAACTGAGCCACAGTCGCTGTTGGACACAAGGCAGTTGGTCAACTTGGCTGCTAGGCCATAGCTAACCAGCTGATCATCCAGAACCTGGAAACTTGCTTGGTGAGTGTCATCAAGCCTTGGTGAGAGCCAAACAAACAAGACCATCCTATACTTGTGTCCAGCAAAGATTAGAAAGGTCATTAATAATTCTCTGGTATCCTGGTAACATCCAAATCTTGGCTGAAATGTTTGTCATATAAGAACCAGATGACCAACAGACTAGCTCCATTTTTGGTCATGACTTCCATTTATTATGTGAATTAAAAGGCTAGAATTAAAGGGGACTCAGAGACTTTTCCTCAGACTGGAAGACTCCTGCATCCTTGTCTTTAATTTCAATATTCCACAACACTTCCTCATGCATGCTGAGAGTTGAGTGGAGTTGTTGCAAACACAAACAGGCAACATGAAGCGAACTCAGATGTCTGTGATTTGGAGGTATTTCAGCCTTACCACACCAACTACCACAACGGCAGTTTGTAAGGTGAATGTTGCCAGAGGTGGTGGTAGCACTGCCAAATACAACATGACAAATTTAATTAAGCAACTGCAGAAGCACCACGCAAAGGAGCACAAGGAATTCTGGCAACTCAACAGATCAAAAGGAGCCGCCGCTGCTGGAGGTAGTACACAGGTAATGTTGGTAGATGCTCTACAGAGATTCTAAATCAACAATGATATTGAATCGTTGCTGAGGCCTTGCATCGGTATCGGAACGGAAAAAGTTGAATTGGTGCATCCCTATGTTTAACAGTCCTAACTTAGAATTAATACTGACAATAATGGTTTTCTGGAGAATGTAATAATACTGGAAATGTCATCAACACAAGAACACACTTCATTTCTATTCCCTCATTTCTACAGGACTAACAAAATCGTTTGCTCAGTGTCAGTTGAAACTGCCTCAGAATCATGTGACTCAGACATCACATCACAACTGCACATTTTCTGTGATCAAGTAAAGCACTGAAAACCATCTTGATGCACGGTTTTCATTACATCAAGTCAATTATGTGTTATGTATACCACTGTATACGTATCTTTTCTATCCATTATTTTCCCACCCAGTCAATAATGCAAAGTAACCCTATTTCAAAAATGTAAGGAGCAGACAATATTATATTATCAGCTAATTTTCTTTGTTACTGGCTATTGGCTGAAATCGCCTCATTGCGCTCACATTTGGTTCCAGGTCCTTTTTATTCCACTGCACATATCTACTATGAATCTGACATCACAGTGCTGTAAAACTCTTTCTACACTGCGTTCCAAATTATTATGCAAATTGTATTTAAGTGTCATAAAGATTAAATTTTGTGTTTTTCAGTTAAA
>JAPQRP010000018.1:30232812-30255236 GCA_037367295.1 Apogon hyalosoma
ATCGTCATTTGCATCAAGTATTTTGGAAAATCAAACAAAAACATCATTTGCATAATAATTTGGAACGCAGTGTACATCGGTCAACAATGCTAGTATGCTAGTTAGCCAATGTGCTGACTAATGTTTAATGCCAAACCTCTGTTTTTCGTCAGTCATGTAAGGATTGTAACTTTACTTATGGACTTCATCCACTTCCTCTGCTCTTCATCATCACATGTAAAGTGGTAGAATGCCAACTGGATGTGTTTTGTGGACTCAGGGACACATAAATGCAGCAGATTTGAATACAGACGAATGAGTAAGTGAACACAGAAACAGCTTATGACATAACAAGCAGAGTATTTGAGACTATTGAGACTTAATCTTCAATAAGACAGAAAGAAGAACAATGGAGCATATAGACGGTATGCTATTACTGAGTTTTCAACATTTTAGTTTTGGCGTTTGCTATATAATTAATGATTTAATAGTAGAATAGTAGACTGATTGGTTAAAAATGGAAAAATAGTTTAGTCTCTAGCAGAATATGATGTATTGACAGTGACAATTTTCTCTGATCAATCCGCAGTCTGCAGAGTTGTCGCATCACCTTTTTGTCTTTTCATTCCCTTACACTACATTACATTACACTAATGGAAGTGCTACCAAAAAAGTAGCAGGTAACGGTTACTATTCATCATTTTTGCCAAAAGAAAGACAAATGGAGTCAGTTTCTACCATGCAGTGGAAAAGGACCATTAGTTAGTTCAGTGTGTTTTTCTTGATTGGATTGTTTGGACAGACGCAAATGACAAATGTACCCATTACGGAGGATGCTATTTCATTACCTTCACTCCCTCCTCCTAATTCTAAAGTCATTCATAGTCACTTTGGTGGTTTGTAGTCTGTTAGACTCAAAATTGAGTCAATTTAGAACAATCTCTCAGGGAATACAAGCTTATTTTCTTTTAGCGGAATAACACCTACTGGATGTCAGTCTGAATTGGTCACCGGCAGCGACGGGCAGGGCACTTTAACCATAAACGGTTTACTCTGAAATTCACTTTGTTGCAGTAAATGTTGTTTTAAGAGAGTCTGGGAGCAGGAGGGCTTACCTGTTGGAAAAGACCTTGCTATAATTGTATACTTGGATCTCCAGCATCTCATTTCCATCCAACCTGCTGGCGATGGGCCATCGAAACACCTGAGGAAGGACACAGACAGGATGTTGAGCCATAATCTCAACAAATTTGCTCTACAATCAATCCCAATTTCTACCATCATTTCATAAACCAAAAACATGGTTCCAAGTTGCATTAATTATTTTCACTTAATCAGTAAACACAGACCGAGACATGAAATAGCATCAGACATGAACATAACATCATGTGAGACAACATCTGTTTGACAGAAAAACTAGTGGCTGAAAGGAATGCTTCACAATGTTTTATTTATTACCCTAAACATAACTACATTGATTTAAAATAGAGACAAGGTTTTTTGCTATAAGGTAATTTGAAAAGACAGTAGTAGCAGGAAAGGAAAACTGCATAGTAATGAATTCTTAAGAATATTTGGAGTATCCTTGAGAAAAGCCCAAGATGTAA
Source organism: Apogon hyalosoma (assembly GCA_037367295.1). NCBI lineage: Eukaryota > Metazoa > Chordata > Actinopteri > Kurtiformes > Apogonidae > Apogon > Apogon hyalosoma. The sequence continues at coordinate 30,234,399 of JAPQRP010000018.1, forward strand.
GCAGCAGCTTTGAAGGATAACTCTCCTACCGTCTGCATTTTCACTCTAATTAGCTCTAAAAAGCGCAGTTAAAAGAGACGTTACATGTCTCCTTTCATGTAGGCTTGACGTGAAAAGGGAAAGAACAATACACCAGTGAAGTGACATATTTATTAATTGGCTTTGTCAGACACTCAGTACAGTACTTCCACTGTTTCTCACACCAGTAAGCTTAAAGCACGTCTCTTCAAAGACTAATTTCTGAAAATTACAGTGCTAACTTCAAAGAATACTAATGAGTTCTTCAGCGATAAAATGAGCAAATGATGACTTTAATTAATTTAACCTGCCAAGTACAGTTAAATATAGAATAAATTTGATCAAGGGGCATATATTCAACTCTTACAGTCAATTACACAAAAATTTCTTCCCAAACGAGAGTTAATAGAACAACCTGTAACTCAAGGTTGTTTCAGTCTCCTAATTTTTAATCACTAACTTTTGAGGATGTGAATATTTCTCTTCCTGGAATAATTTACCTATTATGTCAGTTCTTGATAGAAAAAAAAATACTAATAAAAATCTACACCTTAGGAGTAATACTCAACATTTTCCGCATTACAGTAAAAAGCTCTGCAAAATATTTTTAAAGATTCCACAGCTAAAAACAAATAAATTCAGAGAGCGCTCTTATGCCTTGTTAATTTTTAAGAAGACAGATGCAAATCCCCCTTCAGATTTGTTGGTAATGGCTAACAGAATAATTCATTCAAGATGACTCAATAAAATTTCACTGGTACTATAAAGAACTGGCTTGAGATTTCTTTGTTTAAATAATATATATCATGTGGTAGTTTTACTAACAAATGATAAGAATAAAAGCCATTTCCTTTTTACATTTCTGATTACAGACACTGAGAAATATTAGTGAAGTTAACATGAAATTGTGGAGGGTTATTCTGCTCCCTGTATTGATTTACTATAGCAAGGCCAAAAATGAAAGGTTCAGTATATAATCTATGTGTGTGCTTGAGCACTTGAATGAAATTTTGTTAGACTCTTGGGAAATTAATCTCCCCGTGTCTGTGTTTCATGTGTCACATTTGCACAGAATAAGTCATTTTTACTCAAATGTACTGACATTATCCCCTAGTTCTGATAACAAGACTTACCACTTACAACTGTTGAAAGTTAGAGTGTACAACTGCACATCTGTCTCATCATGCTTTAACATGTTGCTCTTCTGAAGCATTTAAGTCTACTATTTCAGTGAAAATCCATCCAATATCAGGGATACATATGGATGGATGCATGGAGGAAACATTGCACTGCAAAAGCTATAACAGTAGCAGTAGAAGAATAAATAAATAAGTCAGTGTATCCAGATAAAATCCAATCATTTTCTATGCATATTTTCTGAATTCATATTTTCAGTACGACAGTGTTAAAATCATACATGTTTCCATATCTACACTAAATAAGACATCACATTTATCTTTAATAAAGTAATAGACATGCACTGTGTTAATAGGCCTAACCCTAACAACCACATAGCTATGCCTCTACTGAAGTGTGCAAATGCTTTTCATTAGTAAAACTTGCAAAAATTAAGATTTTTTTTTTGCCTGTTCATGTAATGGGTGCAACACGAAACAGTTTTGCTTAATTTGCTGTGGAATTTTAGTTTACAAATTACAGACAGAGCAGATTTGCACAGGATTAAGATCACAGACGACCTCTGTATTTATTACAAATCACTAGAGATCCTCAGGTAACACTAGCCCCATGCAAATAGGGTTTAAGCTAACTGAAGCTGGTGTTGCACACTTTAGAGGGGCAAAACAGGCAGCGAACAACTCAGAAACCATCTGTGCAGTTGAACAGGCAGCTGACACACACATGAAGTCAGGTATGGTCAACAATAAACCGGCTCCAGCACAAACTTGACGTGTAAATGTGATGACCGTGACTTCAGGATACTGTTTCAGTCTCAGTAAACACCTCCAAGCTGGCTTCTCCGTAGAGCAGCACCAATGGGAAGAGTTTGTACGAGGACAGAGCCATAAAGGTTGTACAGGTGATTTAAAACTCATTGGACCCCTACTGATATTAGCCTCTCATTCAGGAAAACACTGCAGGCTGCGAGACAAGCGATCCATCAGGTTGGTCCCATTACTGGATCCTGGGGTTCCCACCTGCTACTGTAATCCATTACAGCAGACCTGCCTCAAACGATCCACAAGCGTGTGTGTAAACACTCCCTCTTCTCCGACCGCGGTGGGGACTTTAACCTGAAAACTTACTGACCAATGGGGACTTGTGTCACTGCAGGGACAAAAATAGTGGGTTGTATTCAACTCCACTCTCCTCCCTAAGGCCCTGCAGTCTGTGATTTCTTTTCCCCGTCTTCAGCCAGGCATGACCAGTACTGCTGCCTCTTTCTTAGCTGTATTTCACAAACCCTCAGAGTAATGACTGTTGCCAAAGATTATGACTAAGACAGCTGTACAAGATCTCATTTACAACTAAATTTCCTCCAGTTGGAGCACCAGAGAGACAGAGAGAGAGAGATCTCAGCATGATGTTAATGCTGTATGGATGACAGCACACAGTAATAATAGAGAAAATGATGGCAAATAATGGAAACTTATATATGCCAGAGCACAACCCAAAACAGCAGCTCTAATTAAACACAAAAGACAAAACTTTCTTAGTTCTTGTTTATCCAACAAGGGGCCACCATGAAATGATACATACTTCCCCAATGTAAAACCACCTTAATTTACATCTGGGTGGATGATGCATGAATGCATGACATTATGTTTTGGTGCAGGTGGGCACTTCCTTTTCTTAAGCACAAACAGTGAAGTAATAAGTCTAATTTTTTTTCTTGCAGGCATGTTAACGCCATTAAGTGCTTCCGACTTCTCAGTGTTTCTTCATTCTTGCCACAATGTTCAGAAACACTTATCTTTAAAGTAGCACACAGGGGAGACACTCCTGCATGATGGAGTAAGTCGTTTGTTTCTTAATGCATTTATAGTCGGCATGTGGGACAAAAGTGTTAACACAGGTTTAAGTACCCACACATTGCAGACAAATATACCGACAGCATACAAGCAGCACAACAGCAAATACACTCCTGGCTACAGGGTGACGTTTGAGAATCAGAGAACAACATTTCAGGTGCAATATTAAAATAGTATAATAAAATAAATTAAAATTACTGTACAATTAAAGTGTTCAGAATAAAGAGCTCATAAAGTTATACCACAAATGCCAATAGCCCCTTTACCACCTCAGAACCTTTGATCAATTACCCTGGATTTAGAAAAATCTCAGAATGTTTCCACTGAAATTACCAGAAGAAAAAAACTTTTGAGTTTGTACCATGTAGGCTATTGGCCTACTTCAACAGCTCAGGCAACCTGGTCCAACCTGGTCCAGCCTGAGGCCATTTTCTGCATGTCATTCCATGCTCTCTTCTGTCCGATTTCCTGTCTCTCTCTACTTGTTCTATCAAATAAAGGCAGAAAACCCTGAAATAAATCCATAAAAAGTCTTTTATTCCCAGGATAATGCAATTCCTGAGAGTGCAATGCAACATTACGCAGCTAAATATTCACATTTATCAAAAAAGGCAGTTTTCCAATAAAACTATATATAACACAGCCAGTACAACTATAAAGGCTAATACTTTCTCATTATTTATTATTAGGGAAGAATTCTAATTATTTCATTCCCAAGTATTTTACTCACAAAACATGTATCATCCTTTATTTGTTTCTTTCCTTGCTTTAATCTGCAATCTCCAGGGAGCTTCATGTTAAAACAGAAACCACATTTTTATACACTTTTAATCTGCTACACGCAGGTACCCTACGTCTATTAACTCAATCTGATTAATTTTATGGACAGATCAGCGAATGAATGTTTCAGCAATTACACTGTTAGGCAATTATAGCAATGCAGAAGCAGCCTTTGACAGAAACTATTAAAAAAATGTGTTTTAGAGGGTGGGAAACAGGAAAAAATGCTGACAATAAACTGAATGGCTAATAGTTGACCTGAGCCACATAACATCTGCCATTTTTTAGTGTCTGTTTTGACCTTTGGAAATCAGATGAAAGTGGAAAGGGTTTATGGAGCATGTTACAAAAAAATGACACCATCCTGACAGCCTATATTTTCTGCAAATGGAACGACAAAGCACAGTTTTATGGATTATTGTTTTCCTGAACATTTTCACTACTGATGCCATCCATAGATTTAATTTTAGATTTCTTATGATAAAAGCCCTCTGTTCTGATGAAATTTTACATAAATACATTTAAAAAGCATATTTCCAAAATAATCTGAGATCTAGCCCCTGATTCTCCCTGCTTGATAAATGTCTGTGTCTTTTAATATCCCATTTTATGAAAGTTTGTAATAAAAAGTTTCTGTTAAAATGTCCATGGGCTACAACTAGAGATAAAGCAGATGTTTAGAGAAGTGTTTCTGCAGGCTCTACTACACTATTGTACTGCAATTTTGACATGAAAAACTGTGAAGCTCCCTTTTAAACTGTTGTAAAAAGACCTCAAAGGAGCTTTCACTGAAGAAGTTTCTCTCCAGCCTCAATATAAATACACTGATCACCATTTATTCTAATAGCCTATTATCTTTTGCATTTTTCAGTGAAAAGCAGATGTTTTCCTGTATTTGATGTATTGACCATGTACAGTCCTGGACAAAAGTCTTGTCGCAGAAGTACACAATACTGAAAATATCTTATCTCAACTCTTGATTATATAATAAAGATCAGCAATGACTCAAAATAATTCCAAAGAACTAAAGATTCTTACATGTGAGCAAACTGAAATTTCAAAAAATATTTTGAATATTTACAGCTTGTTATAGATGCACATAACAATTTTTCCCTGAACAAAAGTCTTGTTGCAACCAAATAGCTGTAATTTGTAGGCCACAATAAACAATAACAACACAAGTAAAGGGCTCGCTACTCCAAATACGGGTAATTTTCAGCTATAAAAATGGAAATTTGACACAAGTTCTGCAGGCTAAATGAACCCATACAAACTTTTAATTTTTAGACCATAATGCAGTAATAGACTGAATTTTAATTTGTTTTTGTATATAACTTTAGAGAAAAATACAATTTCTTGACTATAATTTTGTGACAAAACTTTTGTCCAGCTAGAAATGGATTTGTTCATCATTATCACGTAATAAGTATTTATGAAATTAGAGCTGCACAATATATCGTTTGAGCATCGTCATCGCGATGTATGTGTGCGCAATAGTTACATGGCAAGTCCTGCAATGTAGGAGGCAAATTAACTCAACGTGTTCTCATCTAATTTCAAGGGTACCTGACACACACTGCGCACAGCGATCCACCAATCAGAAACACTTTTAATCAGTTTGGAGTGATTCGCTGGTAACAATAGTGAAAAATGAGCAATGACCAAGAGAAAATCACCGTAAACGAAGACTTGGTGCCGAAAATAAAAGCAATGTCAGTTATCTGGAATTATTTCAGCTATAAGAAGGATGATATTGAAACACGTGTTCTGTGCCAAGAGTATATTGCAATTGTTACCACAATTACAGGTCACACAACTAATTTGTTTGACCAAAAACGTCAGCACCACACAGCTATTATACCCTCCTGAGTATTTTTTCATATCGCAATATATATTGCAGGGTTAAAAAAAATTGCAATGCCAGTTTTTTCCAATATTGTGCAGCCCTATATGAAATTTAATTTTGGTAGAATATAAATAAAGTGCAGATGCTTAGTGTCATTATGAGTTATTAATGACTCCAATTGGTTAATTAGCAGTCAAGTTATTAGCTGTTAGAAATATGATGGGTACATGAAAAAAGACTTTTGTCCAGAACTGTAGAGCTTCAAAATTATATTTATTTCAAAGAGAAAACTGAAGCAGAAGTGAATTTATCTATAAAAATATAAATTATCTGAACATAAAAACAAGTGTCTAAAACCACTGTCATTTATCAAACTACATGGGTGTTATTGGTAAATTGATGGTGCAGAAGATGATGGTGTTTCCACCTTCACTGTGGAGCCTCTGAACATCCAAATGCATCATATCTGATGTCACTGACAAGCTGAGAAACAGCATTTTATCTCGAATTATTAAAATGTATAAATAAAATTAGTGGTCCAAAAGTTATTAAACATTTTCTATCAGTTGGTGCTGTTGGTAGCTGGCAGCTGTTTAGGTCTTTTGAAGGTTAAAGTAGTTACTGTCTCAAACACAGATGTAAAACTGCTGCAATGCACCTGCTCTCACTTTCTGTCTGACTTGATTAGAATGTAGCACAGATTATGATTATAAAGCAGTGATCCAACACCACAATACCTGATTAAATGAAAAAGAAAACATTGTTGTTATTTTCAGTCTGTTTCTGAGTCTCGTTGAAGATTACATATCTATTCCCAGCTCTCCTCTGTAACCCCCTGCACCGTAGGATTTGCAGCCTAATTGCCAAAGTGAGGAGCCTCATTAAAAGTGACAGCTATGACCTCACAAACCGGAAGCCTTGAGGCCATCGTGTATATCAGAGGGGCTAAACACTTAAATGAAGAACTGCTGTGATCCCACGCTGTAGCATTGTGGCGAGCGTATGTATGACCGAGGAGTCATCACTTCCCTCCCTCACTATCCTCTGATGGATCATGACTGTTGTCATGGACACAGAGGAAAAAAAACACCTCTGTGATTAATTATGAGTGTGCTGCATACTTATCTATCACTCACTTAGAATAAATATAAAACATTTACAGTATGGAGCTTCTGCTGGGCTTAGTTTGAAGGCTAGGTTCAGTCTTTAGATAATGCAGTCCTTTCTACTTGGCCCTAACAGGCTTCCATTAATTCTTAAAGGATAAAAGAGATGTGGGTAGACTGCTAAAAGTGGCAGAACAAGCCTGCATTTATCTTCTTGGTATAGCAACCTTACTGGCCATGCTATACAATACTTCATATTATGGGAAAAGAGTCTCTATATTTCCTGCATTTGCTGTCCTGTTGAGTACCACCTCCACTTATGCAGCTGTAAATTATTAAATACTGGATCTTCACTCACCTACATACAGCTGCCATTTACCTTTTATTTTCTGCTTTATTTTTCGACAATCTTTTCTTTCCCCTTTGTGACTTTGGTTCAAGTTACATAAGAGTCCCATCTCAACAGCGTCCATCTTCTGAACAGTCACACTTCAGTCTGACGGCTGGTTTCTTTGGGAATCCTTTAATCATATTTTTTTTTTCAATTAAACCAAATTATGCTGCGAGTTGCTTATGTTTTATCTCCAGCAGATAGACAGCATGTTTTCGTACGTGTGTCAATCCACATAAAATAGTGCGTCTGCTGAGAAATCCACTCTTGTTGAATCCAGTGACATCTCTACATGACACCCCTCCCTCCACTTCCACCTCCGACAGCAAGTCAGAATTCAATAATTGGACTGTCCGTCGCCGCTCTGCTTCACTCCTGTCACTTTCTCTGCTTGATCCAATGTTTCTCCAGTCATTGCAGACTCATTTACACTATCTGTCAAATAAAATGCCATGGGTGTAGATGTACTGACATGAATTCAATCTCCACCTCTCATTTCTTGAGATTGAACTGCAAATTAAATAACGGTCATACCCCAAAAAACATTCGATTTAACAGCTTTCTGCTTAAAATACAATATAACAAAAAAAAATAAAACCAGAAGTTGCAGACTCTCCAAACTGGGTCGGCTTTGAGACAAGTGTGACTTTAAACCAGCATATTTTGTAAAAAAACGAACAACCTAAACCAGTGCAGACCAGCGGCAGACTTTTAAAGTGATGTATCCTTGTCACTTTTCTGACTGGACTCTAATGAAACTCTAATTAGTGCTCAACTTTCTGCTCTGCAAAACCAGATGGTGCACAGATAATGAACAAAGCACTTGTCAAAAACTTCTCAAGACTTGAAAATAGAAAAAGTAGTGCTGGGAGATGGAGCTCATCCCTTTATGAAAACTTTTCTGCTGAGGTGGATTTTTTTTTTCTTCCTCCTATCCAACAGAACCCGTACCTTCTGCACATGTGGTGGCTAATTAACTGTATTTTAATTAAAAAATTGTAAATTCTTGGAAAATGTGGATTTACTTATCATTGGAGCTCAGCTGTTTCAAAACACACAAATATTTCCAAACAGCACCTTGCTCTAATCAGGATGCTGTTAACATCATCACACAGTACAGTACCCTCTAAAGCAGGGGTGTTAAACATATGGCTCGTGGACCAGAACCAAAGTGCCCAATCTGGCCCCTGGAAAGAATCTGTGAAATGTAAAAATTACACTTAAGACATTAACAGTCAAGGCTGTCACACTTATTTTAGTTCAGGGGCCACCAAAACAAACCAATGTTATCTTAAATCGGGCCTGAACAGTAAAATACTATCACAATAACATAGACATAATGACAACTACAAATTTTTCTCTTTGTATTAGTGTAAAAAAGTAAAATTACACAAAATTGTTACATTTGCAAACTATCCTTTTACAAAAAAAATGTGAAGAAGTGGTGCCAGGCACAACAAACCCTGCCCCTCACACGTATTGTAGCTTATTTTGGCATCAATCCAGCTGATGTCATCATGTCTATGCATGTGCTAATGTCAGCATATCAACTGCTTCTATATATGTGCCAAGTCTGAAGTAAATTGAAACAAAATTGATGTTTTATAGACATGTAAAATTTCACCCATTATAAGTAAATGGGAGAAGAAAAAAGATTTTAAAAAATTCCTAAAAAATTGAAACTTTGACCTACTTTTCCCAAAATGTAATGACATTTATTCTGCATCACTGGAAATCTATAAACCAAATTTGGTATGAATTCACCCAATAGTTTTGCTGCTAGAGTATTAACAAACAAACAGAACCAAAAACAATTCCCTTTGCCTCCCCTTTGGGGGGCAGTGTAATAACCTGAAAAAAATATAAACAATATGAAGTGTCTCAACAGAAGTAAGTGCAATTTTAACAATATTCTGCCTGTTACTAAATGTTTTGTACCTCTGTAGATCCACTGTGATCTGTAAATTGTAATGCACATCATCAACATCATGTAAATGATAAGCCGAGGCATAATGTTATTGAAACTGCACTTATTTTACTCAAGAAATCTCAGACTGTTCATAGTTGTCCCTGTTATTCACATTTTTAAAGGATACTTTGTACATGTAAACATTTTAATAATGTAATTTCACTTTTTTCACTGTTATTATTTTACTTGAGATCAATATTGGGCTGTCTGTGGACCCTGAACTAAAGGCTCTAAAGGTATATGCATATTTGTCTACTGCTGCTCAATACAAACATGTGATTAAATGCAAACCAAACACTCCAATTGCTCAGACCCAATAAGTCAATATCAAGTACTGAAAAATGCTGACTTCTCCTTAATAATTGGGACCATTAATTTGCAGTTTGAGGATGATGTTTTCAGAAGGATACCCATACAATGAACGACAGTGTTTACCAAACTCTTTCTCACTCTTGAGAGGCGATCCTTAAGGCAGAGGAGTTATGAGCTGATGCACATGGGCAAACATGGACACAGAAATAGCAAATGAGACATATGAGCTTATATAGTTTTCTCCTAAGGGCTGAAACTAACAAATACTTACAAAGCTACAAAGCATAACCTACTGAGACTATTTATGTGCTATTTCTGGATGTTGTTCAATTCTCCAGGTTCAGCTATTCATGAATAAAAATACTGAATTAAACTGTATACAGGAGCTTTGCACATTGTAAATTCTATCATGCTCATTTAGGTTGAGTCAAATTTTCATCTTTCAGCTTCCCTGTAACTCTAAGCAAGCAAGGAGAATATTCAGCTCTCGTCATCATTTATTCAATATACTCAGAGATGGGAAAGCACCTCCCTAGAGCTGCCCTGAATCTTGAAAACTACAGACGTTCTTAACTATTTTTAGTGCTGGCATTATTCCAGCATGTGTCTGCCACTGTTCTCCTGATTTGTGTCTCGCTGGTGGTCAAGTGGTCTATAAAGAGGCTGAAATAGGAACTCAAGAAGATGATCACATAATGCTTGAGGTTAGAGGGTAAGAGTTGTTTTATTCTCTGGTGATTTGTGGGATATCAAGCCCGTACTCCTTGCTGAGTTGTATATTAGTTTAAAAACCACACCCTAATACTGATATGTTCTCAAATGACAGAGAGGCCTTATTTGAGTCCACTAACTTCCCAAACCTGATTATAAAGACAGCCAGGGAAGTGGTTTGGAAGTGAGCTCACTGTGGTCTTTTCCTACTTGTTCAGTTATCATACACTCAAGTCCTGATCTGCCTTAAAGGAGTGATATTTTGTTTTTTTAAATGGAATTATGCATTTTCAAACATTTCCCTGTGGTCTACATAAACTGTAAATGCTATACTTGGGTCTGAATTCTTCTTTAATTAAACTCCACAGGTCCACCTTCAACCCTATTTCTCAGTAATGACACGAGACAGGTTGTTTTGTGCGCTGGCCCTTTAAATCCAAATCCAAATGAGCCACTTCACATCCCACCCCCTCCAGGTAATGTTTTCTGTCCCGTTCAGCCGCTTGTATTCACAACATTTTTGGTAATCGGCTCAAAGTTTGCACATATTTTCAGTTTTTACTACAAACGCTGCTGCTGATAAACAATTATGTCGTACTTGGAGAAATGTTAATCGGATGTCTTGACCTTATACACTACCAGTCAAAAGTTTGGACTCACCTGGTGTTTCTTTATTTTCATGACTATTTACATTGTAGATTCTCACTGAAGGCATCAAAACTATGAACACATATGGAATTGTGTAATTAAAAAAGTGTGACATAACTCAAAACAAGTTTTATATTTTAGATTCTCCAAAACTGACACATTTTGCGTTTATTACTGCTTTGCACATTTTTGGCATTCTCTGGATGAGCTTCATGAGGTAGTCACCTGAAAAGGTTTCCAACTGTCTTGAAGGAGTCCTTAGTGATGCTGAGCACTTGTTGGCCATCTGCGGTCCATCTCATGCCATTTCAATGAGAAGGTGAGTCCAAACTTTTGACTGGTAGTGTATGTGCAAATGACGTGACATAACTAGTTATAAAATGTAAATAATTAAGCAGGAATTGAAACTGGTTGTAGAAATCCACTCGATTTTTGCAGGAATTAACATAAAGATAGCTTTGCAGTCCCTGGATGGTTCAAATTCAAACTTTTTGAACTATTAGGGTCCAAATACACAAATAAATGTACCATAGGTTAATAAAAGTGGGTTTGGCAAAATATGACCCCTTTAAGAGACAAAGTACTGATGTTGACAAGGTAAGAACCACTACTGGGGGGACTACAGGGGGGATCAGCAGGAGTTTGTCTCAACTTAATGAGGCATGAGCTTCCCAGAAAAGGAAGTCCTATTGACAAAGTATCGACAATATCCTGTTGTTTGCATGCATTTCTATATTTCCACATTATCATCGCTAGGTGTAAAATTAGACTATTCATCACTAATACACTTTCGCAAAGATATTATCATGCTATTATCACCATCACACTGAAATGGGATGTCAAATTATCACAAATAACACCTGCTGAAACTCAAATATCTGTCTGGATGCCAAAAGATGTAAAAAAATACAAAGGAACAGTGATATTAAACAACGTTCCTCTGCTTTTGTAAAACAGAAAATGTATTTTACAGCACATATTCCCAATTAGCAATAAAGGGTACAACTGGCACTTATCCACACCTCTGCAGTGCTACATAGTTAAGCCTCTTCTATGTGCCTATAATATTGGGGCAGCCGTAGCCTATTAATCCCCCATTTGCTCTCCCAGCGCCCACCATGGCAAGCCTGCTGCTCCTGGCTTGCAGTGTGTGGTGTGTTCCTGCATGTTCTAGAGATGGGTGAGTGGTAAAAATGTACTGTATACTGACAATATCTACCATTTTTCATCATGAAAAAATGGAAAAATGTGATCTGTGGTATAGTTTAACTAACTACTACTCCAACTAGTCATGACTGTTTTTTAGTCAGATTCTACTGGCTCAGCAGTCACCGATCCTGGTCCTCGAGGGCCGGTATCCTACATGTTTCAGATGTATCCCTCTTCCAGCACACCTGACAGTTCTTATCAGACTTCTGCAGAGCTTGATGATAGGCTTATCATTTGAATCAGGTGTGTTGGAAGAGGGATACATCTGAAACATGCAGGATACCGGCCCTCGAGGACCAGGATCGGTGACCCCTGTACTACCTCATTTAAACATGTCACTAGCAGTACTTGCAACCCATATATAACAAGACAAGCACCTGGAGAACGCAGACTTCTGCCAAGGCAGATCAGTGTCGTTGACACCCCCCCCATCACCACTAAAATGTAACCATGTGTTCCTCGTACAAGAATAAAAACATTCCTTAACTTTTTGAGTTATCTTGCTAACAGACAGACAAACAAACAAATAGACAAACTCCAATGAAAACATAACCTCCTCGGCAGAGGTAATAATAATAACAATGCAAATGGTGAATGGACTGAACTTATATAGCGCATTTTCATGCACCTTCGTGATGCCCAAAGCGCTTTACATGTTCCTCACATTCACCCATTCACACACACACTCATAATGCAAGAGTCCAGTGGAAGAAACAAGACACAGGATTGCAACCAAGTATGATTAGCATATGTGTAATTTTGCCCCATTTTAACATGGACCAGAATTACGGGGTTAGCAAGGTAACTTCTGGTTCAGCCCAGAGTTTTCAGTATTATGAAAGTGGTTTACTTTATACCAAAGGGAATCTACCCTTCAAACATTGTGCAGCTCCAGTGCAGGTTGTGTTTAGGATAAAGGATAAGGATAAAAATGTCTAAAAGCACACCTATTTACCACTACTGATCCCAGGACTTTTGTGTACAGAATAAAAAAACAAAGAAAGAGGAAAAGCAAAAAAAAAAAAACTCAGGGCATGCTGAAGTGGATAATGAGAGAGATTTCTTGACTTGTTAATAAAAAGACTGGGTGTTACTTTGCTTTATACTTGAAACTGTGTTTTTTCTATTTCTTCTTCACACACTCAGGCTATTTAACTGCAGGGTTGAACTGAGAAAATAATAAAGCTCAAGTAGTCTTACATGGCATGAGAAAACTTCAATTGAATAAATGATCATAATTATAGTCAGATGTACCCCTTGCTTAATGTTGAGATATTGGTAAGAATATTAAGTAACATTAACACAGTGGCCACAGTGGTTTGTTGTCAGCTCTTTGTCAGGAGGTGTGTATTACATTTTTAAGTTCTTCATATTTTTTTAAACTGTATTTTGTCTTTTTGCAAGAGATATGCAGCTAATCTCAACCTGGCAATGTTTGCATGCTTGTGATTGGTCACCTGGTGCCCACTCCACTCCTTTTTGTTAACATGGTCATAATCAGAGTGAGAAACCTTGAGCTGACAGGTATACATGATAACACCTTTGTGATGCCACTTTGGTTTTGTCAACCCCAGTAACAAACATGATCCTGTGTTTTGTTTTTTTTCCCCCGATGAAGGCCAGCAGGCTGAAATGCATTGGGGCTCAATAAGGTCCACTGAGACATGCCGTAATTAATAAAGGCATTTTACAATTATAAGAGAGTATCTTCGTTTTTGTATTTTTTGTGCATGATCCTGTGTGTGTTGAACTTCTTCTGTGATACAGGCTGAGGGCAATAAGCATACACTATCCTATACAGTCTAAAAAAGTAATGGGATTCAGAACTTAGTGTTACATAACGGGACTCATTATTATGTGAGACTTTTCACTTACAGTACTGTAGTGCTGTAGCAGCTGGAGGCTGGTGCTGAAAGAATATCCTTGCACTCATTATGTTTGCATAATAATGTCCTGCACAGTTCAAATCTCTTGACATCCTGTTTGTAAACTACCCAAACACAAACACATATTCATAATCAAACTCTTGCATATGCTTGTTCTCTCTTGTTCCTTCTCTTTGACAAACACACACATGCCCAGTGGCCACAGCTACAAGCTAAAGCTCAATGAACCCTTTGGGTACCTACGATGCATGCAGGGCTTCACATTCTTTGCTCCAGTTATGTCTAACTACAGAGGGGGAAGCCCTGGTGTACTGCAGCTAAAAGCTAGGTCCCAATATGGCATGAATAATGAATACAGATTCTCCATCTAGTCTATCTGCATACTAGTTCAAAGGCATTCTGCTAGTCCATGCATAAAGCAACAAGATACACAACTCTATGCTAATGGCCCTCAACTCTAAGGGCTGGACTGAACTTACTGAGCCATGCAAATGTTCCAGTGCCAAAGATGAAGACGTCAGATGAGGAAGATTGGACGAGGAATTGCTTCAGTGTCTGGGGCGGTGGCTAAAGAAATAGTACATGTACCAGCAGCACAAAACGCAGCCATGTGCATACAGTTCACAAGTACACACAAGCTCAGGAGCAATGGATGCACAAGTCATCCCAAGGGAAGCATGGACATTTTATTGATGCTAAGTGATGCTAACGACCTCCGGAGCGCTGTGTCTGAGCCAGGCCAAGGCGAGAGCATCGGGTCAGGCTGCCACAAGAGATCACATATCAGTTTAGCCACTCGGTTCTATACCAGTTACAGCAGAATAGAGCTCATCATAACATACCATTACAATAAATATTTATGACACGTTTTTCCCTTTGGTTTGCATTGCTTCCTTTATTACAGTTTCCCTAGAAGCCTTTTTTTTTTTTTTCTCAGATACAGTACATGCTTGTGTGTGTCTGTGTTAGCCCATGTTGTTCAGGCTGTCTCAGGATGTAACGCACTGACATCAGGGTTTACATAAAACACCACATTGTAAATCATAGGGTTAGGAATTGTCTTATTTTAGGGTTCAAAAACAGTAATGGAAGTCAAATAAGGCATGGAAGTTGATAAAATCAATATCAATGAAGCTGACATATGGATCTAGATATTTTTGCAGTTTTGTTTTATTTCTGTGGTGTCTTTTCTTACAATCACATACAGATTTTGCTAATATTGTTGCAGTGATTTGCCTCCAGTCAGCTTCTGTGTGTGGACAGGTAGAGCAGGTGAATCAAACTACCAACCTGTATAATCAGTGATGTATTTGTTCTGACAGCAGAGCTATATATAACCACCGTGACATGAGATGGCTATTAGCCCTATTATTTAACAGAATTAATTGTAATATAACAAGAATTTGTTGTATCTGCCTGCTGTAAAATCTATGAGAGCTTTTGCAGATTCTATGTGTTTAGGAAGGAAGACTTTGGGTTGAAAAGCAGGGATGGCAACCAATATAACATCCCTGCAATGCTTATAAACCTAATAAGTGTGTGTCTGCCTGACTATGTAAGTTACCAAATGTGTACAGTCATTTAGCTATTTCCCTGATTAGGCTGAAAAACACAAACACGGGTTATCTACAGAGGAAGCAGCGCTCTGCTGGTGAGCCCATCAAAGGGAGACTGTTATTCTTTTGTTAAAAGCCTCTAAAAAAGAAGGAATGCACCATTTTAAATACACAGGCAAGACTTTCATACTTTGAAAGTCGTGTATGTGTGTAATACTCTGTCTTGTTTTTTCCTTTCATTCCTTTTGTTTATCCCCTGCCTCTGTTCTGTGTCCTTTCTTTCACTCTGTATAGATTTCACTCTCTTGATCCTTCAAACCTCATCACGTTCTTATATGCCCCCTCTGTTCTGTTGTATGACTCTGTGCATTTGATTTCATCCTAACGCTGTCTTCTCAATGTGTCAGAAGCCTGCAAAGTCATTTCCCAGACTCCCACAGCAGTGAAAATAGATTGACCCACCACAAAAGGGGTTTGGCTCAAATCCTTTGGGCTCTAAAAGGAATTCTGAGGCCTGTATTGCAGGTCAGAATTATGTACAGTAGTTTCAAGACTTGAAATAAAAAAGTAAAGAGTTCACAATCCTCAAACTTTCTTTTTCACTTAGAAGAACTCTTGATTTTCATCTCCCATACCATTTAAGAAAATGACTCTTTCTCACTAAAGCAGTGAAGTGTAAAGGGTTCACTATAATTACAACAGAGCTGGTGTTTCATGACATAGATGGTGGAGGCTGTTACCTCTGCCTTGCCTCTCAGACCTTGCTGAACCATAAGTGAACAGAAGAGAGCTATTAGGAGACATTCAGTGGATACTGTCCATTTGCAAGATGTTTGGTTCAGTAACTATGTGATATGAGGCTCAGGTGGCCCAGGTTAGAACTGTAGCCTTTAATAAGGTCCTGGATTTGCATGTATTCCCTGGTGTTCCTTCATACGCTTCTAAATAGGTCACAGACGTGATAGTAACTGCAAATCTATGGAGGTTTTTTTCACATATTTTAACCTAGCATTGAACTGGAAAACTGCATGAAACTTCTTTTTTCATGCATTCATATTTTTCAAACACTAAACTGTTGCCTCTGTGCATTGTTGCAAATCACACATATATACTGTATAATCCCAAAGAAATTTGTCATTGAAGGATAATCTTTTTTTGTCTCTCCTCAACTGGGAAGAGGCGGTTGGCGTGGATGGCGGATTTACAAAATCCATGCCACCAGAGACTGGAGTTTGCATCTCAGCTCCTGTAGGTGTTTATCCAATAAAGCTCTTTGACTAGGTTTAGTAAAAGACCATAGTTGGGTTTGAATAATTACAGAAAGATTGTGAGTCATTTTCAAGCAAATCTTTGTTTGGATATAATAAACTAAACCCTGGTGTCATTCCCTAATCACAAGAAAGTGATTTCACTGCCTGTATCTACCCATCAAAAGATGAAAAATAATGTTATTTTTGAGAGACACATTGTTATTGCCTCATTCTGTTGTCTCAAAACAGTGAGAATACCATGGGTTAAACCACATAATACTTATCTACACAAAAACATGTACAGGTAGACCTAACTCTAAAAAGAGTGCCTAAAGGGTTGGTCCTAGAACCACTGCTATTCATTCAAAAATAACATTGCTCAAAATGTTTCAAATACTGATTTTTTACTATTATGCTGATGATACAGTAAAATAAAGCCTAGCTCATGGTATTTTTTTCAGAATCAAGTCTTGTCCTTCATTTGAGGCTAAAACAACACTTGTTAATGTAACATTTATGTCTGTGCTGGCCTATAGTGATGTAGTACACTAAAATGGATCCTCACAAATCTTACATGCCCTGGACTCTGTTCATCATGGAGCTCTGAAGTTTATTACAAAACCCTCACTCATCGTTATTTGTTCTATACCAGTGTTGGGTGGTTTACTTTGTCCACACACAGGGTGTTACATTCTCATCTATAAGTGAGTCTCTGTTCCAAAGTTCTGCACTGAACTGGGAATAGAGGCTTTTAAATCTGCTGCTCCTTCTGCTTGGAATCAATGACAAAATGACCTGGAACTTAAGGAGTTAGTCTCATTGAACACCTTTAAATGGATTTCAAATGGAAACAAAAACTTCTGGTTATGGATGTTTTGCCTAATTAATTCAATACTAAATTATCTGGGCTAGAATGCTGTTTTAAAAGTAGATTTTTAACCTCAAGGAGTCTTTTCTGGTTCAACAACAGTTAAATAACTGAAGTGTTGACTTGAAACATATTTTTGGCTCATAATACAGCTGTTCAAATTAAATATATGTTTGGTTCAGATGTGTTGAGGTTATTGCAGAAAAGGAAGAAGAGATGATTATAATACATCAGACAGCTATTTCTGCAGTAGTTGCTCTGTTGTTGTGTATTTCCTTGCATCGCATCCAATATGCAATTTGGGGTTCAGTGGTTTGCACTGCAGCCAGTTAGCTTTAACATGTAGACAGGTGAAGCGTGTGGATAATCAGTGGTGTATTTGTTCTGACAGCTGAGCTATATATAAACACCAGAACTGTGAACATCAGATGGAAATATGGCATGACTATTTAGTCTATTCCAATGAATTCAACAGAATTATTGTAAAAGACTGCAGCCCTTGCTAAAGTATATTATAACAGAAATGTGTTGTATTTGTTTGTTGTAAAACTTGCAAAGCTTTCACAGATTCCAGGTGACAAATTGCATAGTGTTTAAGAAGTAAAGCATTGTCAATGACACTGTCTACATTAGTGTTAAACAAAAATCACAGGAATACAGTAAGGTAACAGTAAAAATCAAAAGGACAATCCCTAGAGGAGCATAAACATAGTATTGTTATTTATCTAATCAATACTCATCTTTTTCAGTCTTGGTGCAAATGTACCACTGAACAGAGATTTCCATGGAGTCATGGAGTAAGAGCCAAATAAAGATTAGAAAGAAATAGAATCCCATTTTGTTTCTGACTCACCCAATATACAATGAGTCTGGAGTTAGAGTCTCTGCTGCAAGCGCAGGTGAGATGTTTTTACTGATGTCTAAAATGCTTTAGATATAATGTGAGCTCTTCAGGCAGTGGTAGTGCACTGAAGTATCTTCTTAAAACACACAAAACAGACTGCAGTATGTTTTTAATGTTTTAGTTATTTTATGTGTTTTACTTGTTTTTGTCTGTTGTACTGTGTTTTTGATGTGTTGGGGTGTTTTTAATGCCTGAGTGTTTTTTGGTTTTTTTTTTAACTTTGCCTTACAGCCATGACAAAAGAGGAATTTCTGTTTTTAATTGGAATAGACAATAAAGTTATCTATCTATCTATCTATCTATCTATCTATCTATCTATCTATCTATCTATCTATATCCTACTTTTACTTGAAAGCACAAAGCTGGTTTTATTTGAGCTACCTGTACATTTATCGGGTTTATTGAAATCATTGTTAGAATTGTTATCTTCAACCAGGGTATTGTAATCAGTCGGTCGTCTGTCTGTCTGTCCAAAAACTTTGACATGCACTGATAAGTCAGGCCACTGGGGGCAGTAGTGCGCCTGATCAGGTCAAGTCAGGCGAAGGGTTTTCAAGTGCACGCACGTTATGTTTTTTATTTGTCATTATTTTCTGTTTTATCAGTTTGCATTGACTCAATGTACTTTGAAGTGATTCATAAATAATGATTTTTTTGTACTATCAGAGTAGCATTAGGACTGATGGTGGTGATAGTAATAGTAGTAGTACAAATAGTAGTGGTGGTGGTGGTAGAAATAGTAATAGTAGCAGTAGAAGTAGCGCAGCAGTTGAAATAGAAGTGGTGATGCTAGTACTGATAGTAATAGTAGTAGTGAATCAATGAATGAGTGAATATTTTATATAAGTGTCACACACTTACATGCCCAGCCCATCTAGGCTTATAAGACACTATTGACTTCAAAACAGGAACATGACAAACATATAAAGCATATACTCATCCCAATAACAATTACATCAAACAAGGTCATTTTAGTTCAGGATACAGAGTTCTTTGTCTGAGTTTCCATGCCTTCCCCAAAAATCTTGCCAAACTACACTTCATTTTCAAATAACCAACTCAGCATATCCCCATCAGGCATCCAAAAGAAATCAGACTACTACTACTATCAGTAGTGTTATTCTTCACATGCCAAACACATCCCACAACTTAGCTTCTATATTTAAACTGCAAAAATGTCCCATTTCTCCCTCTGACACATTTATGCAGCATAAGCCTCCTCCACTCCAGTATCCACCTGTGGGGGGTCGGATATACCTGTATATCCATTCATCATTTATTCTCCAACAGCTACACATGGAACAGGAGAGGTAAACCAGTTTAGCTTAAAGAGCCAAATTAAACCCAAGAGACAAGATATGGATTCCTACACACCAGCAGTGATTCATAGGTTAATTATATAACGAGTTGCTTACTAAAACAGTTTTCACAAGTTCTTTTTCTTACCTTACTGGGACACCTGGCAGTCTTTGTTTTCCATAATTACTTTTAGGTCTGGCTTGGGGAGCTAGGATAAGCATGTCTTCACAAATCCCCAATGTGACAGTCTCAGAGTGTTTAGTTAAAAAAAAAAAAAAAAAGGCCTAATTACCGAGTTTTTGGGACATTCCTTGGCTGTGTTGTGTGGGATGCACAGAAGGCAAATGGCGCACCAAGTTTGAGGCTTGTGAGAGACAGTGAACTTTAGCAAAGCAGGCAAAACAGTCTCCCATATATTCAAAAAGTCATATTTTCGCTTAGCATTTTAGCGCTAGCTTAGCTGAAGCGCACGCGCGCATCTGCACTCGTTGTATTTACATTTGTGTTACCTTCAGGAAGTGTGGGAGATTTCCCGATTGTCACAGAATCGTTATTATTATCATCCCATTCAGTATTGTACAGTCATGGAAAAAAAATATTAGACCACTCTTGTTTTCTTCAGTTTCTTGTTCATTTTAATGCCTGGTACAACTAAAGGTAAATTTGTTTGGACACATATAATAATAACAACAAAATAGCTCATAAGAGTTTAATTTAAGGGCTGATGTCTAGCCATTTTCCATGGTTTTTTTTGATAATACCCAGAATCACTTAAGTTCTTACATCAATATCTATGGTATTGTACTGCCAAAAACAGTGTTTTTAGGCATTCCATGTTTTTTGGGTTTTTTTTTTCTGTCTGTTTTAATCACATGACACACACAGGAGTTAGTACTGGATTGCATAACCATTGTTGTGGTGATTTTTGATGGTCTAATAATTTTTTCCATGACTGTATATCTGTATCTTGTCATATCCAAATGCATTTTAATACATCTCAAAAATATTTCTGAAATAAAGAGAGAGAGAGAGAGAGAGAGAGAGAGAGAGAGAGAGAGAGAGAGAGAGAGAGAGAGAGAGTGAGAGAGAGAGAGA
>JAPQRP010000018.1:30291412-30301474 GCA_037367295.1 Apogon hyalosoma
TCAGCTCTGAAATGAAACTACTATGAGCTATTTTTGTTGTTATCATTATATTTGTCCAAACAAATGTACCTTTAGTTACACCAGGCATTAAAATGAACAAGAAATTGAAGAAAACAAGGGTGGTCTAATAATTTTTTCCACGACTGTATTAGTCATCGGCCCTGACCACTCAAGGTGATAGAATTGTTGCACGGAAATGAAAAATTCCAGGAAAATATTACATTTCCAGTGTTATGATTTCAGACTCCAGAAATGTTCAGATTAGCTTAGATAATTAGTTCAGTTAATGCTTGCTGCCACTGAGACTGGTTTGTAGATGAAATTGCTGGAGTGAGAGGATTTTCTTACTGGAAGGCAAAACCTATGAGTTTATGTTTATGCAAAATTTAGCTGATTGGATTTCAAATGCGGATACGTGTATAAGCAGGTGGATTAAAGCCATGTTTCCTACATCCAGTTTTGAGGAGGGAGGAATTAGCTGACAGCAGTGACTTTCTGCAGCGTAGTCTGAATTCTCTGAGGTGGGTCTCAGTGCTGTAGCGGTGGTATGTCTGTCTGTTTGGAGCTCAGCCTCGTAGCACCTCGGACTATGAGCTTCCAGGAAAAGACAGACAGGATCTGGCAGTAAGTACTGTGGAGTCAATGGTTTAGTGGTCCGTGGCATGGTGACCCAGGCCAAACTATGCACTGTGACAGTTTTCCAGAGAGAGAAGGAGAGGAAGAAGAAAATAAAAGGAAAATAAGAAGTTGGCTGATTAAAACCAAATGTGTTATTGCTGTTTAAGGTCCGCAGATAATATGAGAAAAGACTTTATAATAGGTATAAACAGGATGAGCTACAATCACCTCATTGGAACATTAACATTAATGTGATGGCATAAATATTAACAAATAGGTGGAAAATTGCATGAAGTCATGAGTAAAATTCTGAAGTGGTGCTTTATCGACAAAGACAACTCATTTGTCATCTAATATTTTGCAGACTTCTTAAATAAATTCGTGTCTTCCTCTATATATCACATGATGGTAACATAACTTCGACATAAGCATTTCCATTGTGTTGCTGACCTATTTTAACCCATAAAGACCCAGTGCTACTTTTGTGGCAGTTCCCATATGATTTTTTTCCTCTAAATGTACCCTTTCTGAAGTGATTTATCGTCATTTATTGTAATATTTTCTTCTGTTTTGCAGTGTTTCAGTGAAAATCATATATTTTGTTATATTTAATTTACTGATCATGTAGATGTTAACAAAAGCTCAGATTAAAGTTTAGGGTTATTATATCTGAAACACAGGAAACTGAAGAAAAAATGACTTTTTCAACAAAATTTATCATTAACTGAGCAGAAAACAAGGATCTCCATCCACTGTCATGGATCAAACTCTATGGGTTTTACTGGTGAATCAGTGTTTTAGAAGATGACGGTGGTCCACGTTCACTACAGAGCCTCTGAATGTCTACATATCTGACCACTGGGAGAAAAAAAATCTGATCTTGACTAAATCAAGTGCATTCATTTTAACCCATAAAGACCCAGAGTTAATTTTGTGTCAGTTCCAAAATAAATTTTTCTCTCTATTTTTAACCTTTCTTAAGTGATTTATCACAAATGTTTCTAATATTATCCTCTGTATTATGCATCTATAAGTGAAAATCAGGTATTTTCCTGTATTTAATTTACGGATCATGTAGCTGTTCATCAAAGCTCAGCTTAAAGTTGAGGGTTATTTTAATAAAAACAGAGAAAACTGAAGAAAAAATGACTTTTTCAGTTAAATGTATCATTGACTGAACATAAAACAGGTGTCTCCATCCACTGTCATTTATCAAACTTCATGGGTTTTACTGGTGAATCGGTGTTGTTGTAGATGACTCTATGGAGTCTCTGGACGTCCAAATGAATCATATCTGATGACTATGAAAGAGTGTATTTTATACCAATTATTTACATGTATTGATAGGATTAGTGGATCAACAGGTATTAAACAGTTTAGATCAGTAGATGACTTTGGACACCGGTAGATGTTTTTGTCTTTGTGGGTTTATTCAATTTTATGTTTATTTGTGTGACTAAAGTTTAGAAGAAACCTAAGGAGATGCTAGAAAGTGGGAGAAGATATATAAAAGTTACAGAAACTAATACAGTATCAAGTATCAATTCAAGAAGGATTACAGATGTGAAAACAGTAGAGCTGGGAATTAATAGATGATAATCTGGAGAATTAAAGTCTGAACACTGTCAATGTTCCTTCCATTCAAAAGAAAGAAATCCACTCAGCTGTGTTGGCAGGATGGATGTTGACAGACTTATAGACTACAGTGAGTGTTGCACTCCAAGTCTCCCTCAACAAAAAAAACACATTTTTTTCCCTGTACACTTGCATCATCAGTGTTTTCCATTGCACAAACAGTGTTACAGTGTATGTTGGAGTGTGAAGGACATTTAGTGCTACCACTAAAAATCTACATTTTTTTTAGGTGTGGTGTCCTCCCATAGAAGGTTACTTTTGCTTGGCCCACCTTGCCTGTGCAGTGCAAGAGGGGAAACTCTGTATCATGGTATTATCTTAACCTCAGTCACTGTAAATTTTGTTCAGTCTCTTCAATATATCAGCTGCCTTGTCAGTACTCACTCAGCTGTGGATGTGTCTATGGGAAACAGGGAAGAAACTTTTCATCTGACAGTGATTATGACAAATGAATGAACGAGGGATAGAAGGCGGAGAGGAAATAAAGAATGCTGAAGCATGGGAGGGACAGAGGGGTTTTTGTTAAATTGCCAGTGCTATCGCTCAGTGCTGCAGCCAGATGGGGAAGATGTGGGGGATTGTCTGGCTGTCTGAATCAGTGTCTGAGCTGTGGTCCAAGGAGTCAGCATTAGGGTGGGATTAAAGCAGGACGCAGGACAACAGAAGTTGAACAGATGACAGGACATGTTGTATTTCCATGGCATGTCTCTTTTGTGACAAATGGGCATGTTTACAGACACTGTTGGATGAAAGCGACTTGTAATTATATGTTTCTCGCTGAGTGAACGTGTCACGAACAAAGCAATTAATGTTCAGTGATTTTTCCATGGCAGTTAGAGTTTCGTCACAGGCCAAAACCCAGATCAGGATAGAACACAGAAATGAACTAATCACCTCGGAGCGCCTATTATTATTAAACAGTGGGGTCATAATGTTAAAACAGAATCCAGTGACTTCACGTCTTCTTTGTCATCCTGCGACAGGTCCAGCCAGATCACCACAAACATCAGTCAGAAATGAACCGTCAGTGCAAAGAGCCACCAGAGTAAACAGAACAGCTCATCCGTCGGGTGCGTCCAACACCAGGACACATCGGAGGCCACCTCAGTCCTCTTCGGGTCCCAGGCAGCCTGAGAGATTCGTGGCACGAACACTACTGGACAGACGACGACAACACCATACTAAGCCTCAGTCGGACCAGAGGAACCGTCATAGTCCCAAACTAAGTAAGAGGACACAAGTTGTCACATTTGGCCACTAGATACACTCCAAGTTTCAGTCATAACATGATGCTGAGGAAGTTTTCTTAGTATTTTTCAGTGGAAACTGCTTCTACTGATCGAAAGACTCCTTCTGATTCATTCTTGCACAAAAGCTGCTTCAGTAATTCCAATATCATAATCAAGTTGTGTGCTTACAGTGTTAGTTTTGGTCTTTTTAGATCAAAAAACATGTGGAAAAAAATGAAAATTTCCCAAACTTTTTTTTTATTGTTAAACTTAACTGATATGATATTTGGTGACCTGAGGTTGGTGCAATGGACACATCGTAATAATAGAAGGGAAAATTTGTTTTCTCTCAGTGACAAATAGTGAAACTGAGGCAGTGACATGCAACAGGAAATCTTAATGTTTTACATGGTATCTGTTATTTTAGGGTTATTAAAAATTGAAAAATACAAAGACACCATTGCTAACTTGCAACATATAGTGTGCTATGGGCATTCCTGATGTTACTGTACTGGTAAACAGCACAATATTGACTTAGGCTGTAATGTAGTTATTCAGTTAATACTATACACAATATGGTTATTTAATATCAATAGTACAGTAATAGCTTTTTCCATGAATAACAAGTCTGTCCCTTTTATCATATGTGTTACTTATTTATTACATCTATTACTATTGATCAAGACTTGAATGAGAAATAAATTTAAAGATTAGTGATCGTGATCATGATCAGTATAAGCATTTTCCACTGTACTGAAGTTGGATTTACAAGAATCATAATGACTACCGTGAAACAGTGCAGAAATAATAAAAGAACTGCAACCTCACAACATTACATTACATATTTATATCATCTAACCTGCTTCTATTTTCAATACATGTATAGATGTGCAGATGTTGTTTGTGCTATGGTTAGTATCCCTAGTGTAAAACCCCGTGCCTGGTATCCCTTTCTGTTCATAGCATCTGAGTCCGTTCATGTGGTGTCACTGCAGGCACAGAAAGCCCTGGGCCAGAGTGCACCAAACAGTAGAGCCGCTGCAGCCAAAACCACCACACCAGGTACCCTCTACTGCTCTGCCTCTGTACACATCCACTAAGTCCTGTATTTATGACCACATGAAGCTTCATGTATTTGGTCTCATAGTCCAGTATTCACAAATGACTCAATATTGCAGGTTTTTCATATTGTTTTTAATCGAGAAAACCATGCTAGATGTTTGTTGTTTGTCTTTGTTTCTGCTTATGGTCCAGAACCACCAGAGTATGAGGCTCGGGACATCAGTGTGAGGGTCATGTCTCCACAGTCAGTCCTCATTTCCTGGATTGACCCCGCTGTCGAGATGGGAAAAGTTGAGCCCGCCGCCGCCGCATCCAGGTGAAATCATAAACTTGAATAATGAGAAAAAGAAGGAATGCTACTATCATCTTAGCATGACTTTTCACCATCACTGGGAATGTTTTGCTCTGAACTCAGATCCTACACCGTGAAGTACAGGGAGAAGGGTGAGTCCGCACGATGGGAGTACAAGGACAGCACCCAGAGGAGGGTGATGATTGACAACCTGTCTGCTGACGGCATGTATGAGTTCTCTGTCAGAATCTCTCAGGGAGAAAATCATGGGAAGTGGAGTGTTTCTGTCTTTCAGCGGACCCCTGAGTCAGGTATGTGCTGCCAGTGCCTGCTGAGAATTTCTTATAAGAATGTACTTTCGTAGATCCCTAGATAACCTATGTATGATAAATAGTAGAAGATTTAAAGAACCAGAAATTTCACTGCAAAAACAGCTCTGCTAGAAAGACATCAAATATTCTTAAATAAAACCAAATTGTCATGTATTAGGCAAATAAATAAATAAATAAATAACTGGTGTGGCTGGATTTCTCTGAAAAAACACAATGGACCTAGAGAAAAAACTAAATTTAAGCAATTTAAGCAAGTGAGGCTTATTATCAGCAACAAAATTTCAGTTATATAAGACAGACTTAATATTCCTTAAGTGAGAAGTCTGGAATACTGGAAATGTTATACTTAAATTTAGCCTGATCTTAACCGGAATATTGTGTTGAGACAAAGTTAGATATATTTTCTTAAAATTAGATTTGCCTATAACAACTTTATTAGCCACTGGCAACAAAGTATCTGCTGATCTAAAATGTTCAATAGCTTTTGAATGATAACTCTAACCCTAACCCTAACCTTAACCCAATTAACGTATCAAAATATTTCAGGTAAAATGCAATTTCCAACATTTCAGTGACATCAGATATGACCCATTTGGATGTTCAGAGGCTCCATTGTGAAGATGGAAACACTGTGATGTTCTGCTTTTATGAACAAAGTCAATAAATTAAATATAAAAAAAAAATCGGATTTTTCATTGAACCAAATGGATGGAAAAGAAAATAGTGATAAATCTCTGAGGCAAGATTAGATGCAGAGAAATTCTAAAATAGTTCTAGGTTCTTCAAGGTTAAGGAAGGAGAAGCTTATTTTTCCTTTTGAGAAAAAAAAAAAAGACAAATTTCCTAGATAGCATTTTTTAGTTCCCTCAAATTCCTTTTGTTCAGGGTAAATTTTACAAAATGCATTTTGATTTTGAATGATTCAGTGCAATTGAGAGGTGACTGATAAGTAATTATGAAGTAGTTTTAATTTCTTAACATCTTCTAATAATGCTCAATGAAAACTGGTGACATATAATATAGAGAATCAGATTTTCCATTAAAAATATTTTTGCAGAAGGGAATTCAGTCTTGCATAATCCTGTCTCTGAGCTCCTTCCTTTCCTTCAGACCATACTGATCACATTTGGTGTCTATTACTCCCTGATATTTGATTCTAGTTTTGGCCGCAGCTCTGTCATGATTGCAGCTTTTATACTGTGTCATAGTTGCTCCTGAGCTGTGGTTCATTGGAATGTCTGCATTTACTGCCTGGCTCACAGCTCCTATCTCCATCTGAACTTCCATAGAAGATCTCAAGGGGAGATTCCTGAAAATGTATGGCAGCAGGATTTTCCTCAGTTGAAGTCTCCTGGCACAAAAGTCGTCAGTGTTTTTACATGCGCTAAGCAGCAATTTCCTCACCCTGTTCTCTCTTTTAGCTGCTTCTGGTTTCTTTCCTGCCACTCCTCTCTTCACTCCTGCCTTTCAACTCACTTGGGCTTTGCTTTTTTTCTAGCACCTTCTGGGCCGCCAGAAAACTTTGAGGTCAAGCCGCTGCGAGGAAAAGGAACTGCCGTCATAGCAACATGGGATGAACCTGAAGAGCCAAATGGAAGGATAAGAGGTCAGATCCAGATGATTTAAGTCTTGAACCAGTGCCTTGGTTTTGACAGCAAAATGATTGGTGGATTTTTTTATTTATTTTTTTTTTAATAAATCTTACAGTATTAAATAACCCTCAGGTGGCAATCAGGTCAGTGTGGATGTACAAAATCTTCACAACAGTTGTGTGTTTCTTTGCCTTCTACAGAGTATATTCTGTCTTATGCTCCTGCTATGAAGCCATTTGGAATGAAAACTGTGACATATCGTGGTAGCATCACATCAGCTACAATAGATGGCCTCACACCTGGTGACCGGTACATTTTTAAGATCAGAGCCACCAACAGGAGGGGACAGGGACCACAGAGCAAGGCCTTCAGCGTGGCCATGCCAGGGTGTAAGTCTATGTGTCTTTGTATAAATGAATGAATGAATTCTCAGCATTTGTGATGGATGGAAATGATAATATTAGTAATAATAACAATAATAATAATAATAATAATAATGGATTAGCTTTATATAGTGCTTTTCTATGAACACACACTCAAAGTGCATACAGTGGATCCATTATGTATTCACTCACACATTCACACTCTGGTGGTGGTAAACTACATATGTATCCACAGCTGCCCTGGGGCAGACTGACAGAAGTGTGGCTGCCAATTCGTGCCTACGGCCCTTCCAACCACCACCAAACATTTATATGCATTCATACACCAGTGTGAGTAGCAGCACTGGAGGCAAGGAGGGTGAAGTGTCTTGCTCAAGGACACAACAGCACATGACTAGGACAGAGCGGGATTCAAACCGCCAACCCTTTGGTTATTGGATGACCCACTCTACCTCCTGAGCCACAGCCAGTGAAATGTATTGAACCCATATGAACCCAGTGTGACCTTTGTGGTTGATCCCAAATTAATTTTTCTCTCTATTTAAACTGTTTTAAGTGATTTATTATCATTTATTGTAATAAATGGTATTTTATGTTTTGTGAATTTCAGTGAAAATCATGTATTTTCTTATATTTGATTCACTGATCCTGTAGATGTTCACAAAAGCTCAGATTAAAGTTGAGGGTTATTATTTCCGAAACAGAGAAAACTGAAGTAAAACACATTTTTTCAGCAAAATCTATCATTAACTGAACATAAACCCAGTGTGTCCATCCACTGTCACTGATCCAACTCCACGGGTTTTACTGGTGAATCAATGTTGTAGAAGATGACGGTGTTTCCACGTTCACTATGGAGCTTCTGGGTCATATCTGATGGCCATGAAAAGATGACAAACTGTATTTTACACCAATTATTTACATGGATTAATAGGATTGGTGGATCAACAGGTATTAAACAGTTTATATCTGTAGATATTTTTGGTTGACGGTGGATGTTTGGGTCTTTATGGGTTAAAAATGCTTGACAAATTTAAAAAAAAAAAAAAAAAAAAAAACATTAAAAAGTTCAAAATATTCTGGTGGAATGTTCATACGTATCAAACCTCTAAATGCACGTGTTTTGACTCAACAGCTGCACCTCTCATTGATACTGAGTGTGAGCAATGTTTAATTGTTATTAACTTTTTTCACCATGTGTCACCCTCAGTGGCTTCTGGTACTAATCAAACTTGGGTGGAGTAGAAAAAGACCATATCAACACAGCAACAGCAAATTGTAAATTCATCTGCGCCGCCGAACTTTGATGTGTCAATCAGTTGATATTCTCTGCCCATTGACATCCGCCATCTGGTTTTGTTCTTGACAAATCTCTGCCTGCTGTTTTAGTGTTTGCAGTATTTAGTTTAATGCTCATATAAGCTACACAGTGTCAGAGTGAAATCCCTGCACAGCTGCTGTCATTAACAGCAGTCTATGTTTATTTTGTCAAGTGACTTCGTGTTGTAGACTTTTATCACTAGAGTGCAGCAGCTTGAAAAAGACTTAGAAGTGACAGCTAGTTAGCATGTAGTCCTCATATCCCTGTGTAGACTTTTGTTTCAAATTTGCCTCAATATCCCACTGTTTTTGCAGTGATTCACCGCTCAACACTCTACGTGAATGTACGTATGTTATCTGGTTATCTGTGATCACTGATATTTGTGGATTAACCCATAAAGACCCAAACAGCTACTGGCGACCAAAACCATCTACTAATCTAAAATATGGACTACCTGTTGGTTCATTAATCCTATCAATTCATGTCAATAATTGGTGTAAAATACAGTTTGTCATCTTTTCATGGTCATCAGATATGAAGCATTTGGACGTTCAGTGGCTCCGTAGTTACTGTGGAAACACCGTCATCGTCTACAACATTGATTCACCAACAAAACCCATGGAGTTGGATCAATGACAGTGGATGGAATTGCTTGGTTTATGTTCAGCTGATAACATATTTTACTGAGAAAGTCACTTTTTCTGCAGTTTTCTCTGTTTTTGATATAATAACTCCCAACTTTAATCTGAGTTTTAATGAACATCTACATGATCAGTGCATTCAATTTGGGAAAACACTGGATTTTTATTGAAAAATGTAAAATACAGAGGATAATTTTGTAATAAAGGGTGATAATTCACATAAGAAAAGACAAATATAGAGAAAAATGAATTTGGGAACTGCCACACAAGTAGCACTGGGTCTTTATGAGTTAATTTCAACACCCTGTCTCTATAATGGTGTTGTAAATTTCATGACATTCTACAGATTTTTGGATCATTTTTGTTTTGTTTGGATTGTTGACTAAAGGAACTGATCAATAGCAGCATAAAATAATCTACATACCTGAGACTGGAAAAATCGTTGAATTACTATTATGTCAATTATGCCTAATGTCCCCAATTTGCATCATAGTTACTGTAGATGCCAAATTCAAATTAACAATCTTGTTAATTTGATGATACACACAGTTTTGTTGTGAATTCAGCTGTATTAAAGGGGTCATATTTTGCTAAACCCACTTTTTTTAGTCTTTAGTTCAATTATTTGTGTATTTGGACCCTAATAGCTCATAAAGTTTGAATTTGAACCCTCCAGATCCTGCAAAGCTATCTTTATATTCACTGGGCAAAAACTGAGTGAATTTCTATAACCTGTTTTAATACCTGCTTAATTTGTTGCATCTATAACTAGTTACAATCACGACATTTGCACATATAAGGTCGTGAACATTTCTCAAAGTACGGAGAAATGGGACAGAGCAGCATGGTCAACAACCTGGAGGGGGTGGGGTGAAGTGGCTCATTTGCATTTAAAGGGCCAGCGCTCAAAACAACCTTTCTGGTGTCATTACTCAAAAATAGGGTTGAAGATGGACC
>JAPQRP010000018.1:30314871-30328064 GCA_037367295.1 Apogon hyalosoma
TATATATAAATCTCATCTCTACTACTTTTCCCAAAGAGGCACTTTTTAGTCCCAATTCTATAAAATCAGCTGTACATACCTTAGAAATGACAAGAATAATGTAATATCGTCACCTGGAGATGTGGTAAATAGAAAATGTCTCTTGCAACAAATTGAAAGAGCATGACTGATTACACATGCTGAGTATGACATGTTTTTGGGAGTGTATGTTCATGTGTGTGTTTTTGCATGAAGGTCTCACAGTGCAGTAAATAAAAAGGCTGATGGGGTTATTTTTTGTTTTGTCCCACGGAGGCATCATAAATTTGAACCCATATCTTGGCATTCGCTGTACTTCCTCATAAATATATAACTGTCTCATAGACCTTACAGAAACACTGGGCCAAGAAAAGAAAACTTTTTTTTTTTTTTGCACTTTAAGTCATCCGTAACGCAGTGTAGGTATCATTACAGCTACGTTACAGCTCTGTGCAAAGTCTGCAAAGTGCCAAACAGTAAAGCCTTCAAGCAGTCATTTCTGACATCTGTTTATATAAGCGCTGTAGCTATATACTGTTTATTATTGTGCAGAAAATAAGAATAATTATAACAGTCAGTTCAAATAGGATTCCAATTGGATCATAATAACAAAGGTCAGTGAGTTTTCTAAAGCTCTTGGTCTCCCAGTAAACTCCAGCCCCCTGCTTTCTTTTTTTTTTACTGTTCCTATGTGCTTATTTTGGCCTCTCATACAACATCACCTCATCTGGTTGCATAAACAGACCGAAAATCCTCTTGATGGGAATAAAAACGGTATCTGTTTGACTCCAAACGTCATAGAGTCAGAGGTGCTTTTAATGTTACTTGTTTTATGAGGGTGATTTCAGTCGCATTACGGATTTCAAATAATACTAATAGATACTAAAAAAGGCAATCTTAATAAATTATTGCTCAGATATTTAGAGAACAGTAACAGTAATTATGTGCAACTTCTCTGGAGGATTTTGTAATGATGGTGGAATTATTTTTGTTCCGCAGCGGTGAGTACAATGTGGAGGCAATAAACTGCACATTTCATTGATTTATTCTTTGTTGTACAGTGGATATTTTGAGTCATTATATGCATATTATATGTAGTCAGGGCTTAAATTTTGAGGCAAAACAATTGTACTACAAGAGTGAAAAAAAAAAAACGTAATTTGTGACAGGTGTTTTAGTACCATATGTGGTTAGATCCAACCAGCTGCTGGCTGTTCACTGATCCAAATTGTTTAATACTTTTTAGCCATTAATCCTGTCAATACTTTGAAATAATTCAGGTAAAATGCACTTTCTCAGCTTTTCAGTGGCATTAGATATGATGCATTTGTATGTTCAGAGGCTCCATAAGAACATGGAAACACAACACTGATTCCCCATTAACCCATAAAGACCCAGTGCTACTTTTGTGGCAGTTCTCAAATATTTTTTTCTCTCTATTTAACCTTTCTTCAGTGATTTATCATTATTCATTATAATATTATTCTCAGCATTTATTGTTTAGTTCTGCACAAATTAGGTATTTTGTTTTTACAGCATGTTTTATACAATGTAAGATCTATTTAGCATCCATATCCATTTTGTTTTCTTCAAGCTGAGTCTTGGCTTAACCCATAAAGACCCCATCCTACTTTTGGTACTTTTTTTGGCAGATCCCAAATGAATTCTTCTGTATTTTTAACCATTCTTAAGCAATTTATTACCATTTATTGTAATATTATGCTCTGTATTTTGCAGTGAAAATCACCAATTTCCCAATATTTAATGGACTGATCATATAGATGGTCATAAAAGCTCAGATTACATTTCTGGGTTATTATATCAGAAAGAGAAAAAAAACTGCAGAAAAAGTGACTTTATTAATTTTTCTCTCTATTTAACCTTTCTTAAGTGATTTGTCACTATTTATTATAATATTATCGTCTGCATTTATCATTTTTTTCTGTATAAATTAGGTATTTTTCTATATTTAATCAGCTGATCATCATATTGATGTTCATTAAGGCTCAGAGTAAATTCAAAGCTCATTAGATCAGAAACAGAGAAAACTGAAAAGACAGTGACATTTTCAACAAATATATTAATAACTGAGCATAAAACAAGTGTCTCCATCCACTGTCATTGATCCAACTCCATGGGTTTTACTGGGAAATCAATGTTGTAGAAGATGACAGTGTTTCCATGGTAACTATGGAGCCTCTGAATGTCCAAATGGGTCATATCTGATGACTGAATGAAAAGATGACAAATTGCATTTTACACCAATTATTTACATGGATTGATAAGATTAGTGGATCAACAGGTGTTAAACAGTTTATATCTGTAGATGGTTTGAGTCGCCAGTGGATGTCTGGGTCTTAATGGGTTGACATCAATGTCCATCCATCCATCCATCCATTTTCGGAACCCGCTTTATCCTCACTAGGGTCACGGGGGTGACATCAATGTAATATGACAAATGACAGTAGTTCAAGAAGCTTGTTTTTACACCAGCTAATGATATATTTTGCTGAAAATGTCACTTTGGCTTTAGTTTTTTTAAATTTTGTTATAATAACCTTTGAATTTACTCCAAGCTTTTATCAACAGCTACATAATCAGTAAATTAAATGTGGGAAAATAGTTGAAATTCATTGAAAATGCAGAGGATAAAATAATAAATGGTGATAAATCCCAAAAGAAGGAAAAGTTAGATGGACAGGGAATAAAATACAGTAACACTTGTAGTTCTTTAAGGGTTAAAAGAGCAATTTGTTCAACTTACAACGGAAAAAAAATAACTTACAATATAGACAGACTTATTATCCTTAAGATGGCTCAAGTTCAATAAGTGAGTTCCAGTCTTTGTGTAATGCAACTTGATAGTGTCATTTAATACTCCCAAATTTTGCATCTTTCTAACTTCATACTGACAGTTTGTTATAAACCAGTGACATTTGCTCATCTGGTCATTTTCTGCTCCATTAAAATAACAGGAGACATTGTACAATAGTTGTCTTATGCTGATTTGTGTTGTCCATAAGAAGTAAATTTAGTTTAATGCATAAAATTGAGAGCTTTTATTTGTTGTTTAACATGGTGATAAAGGCGATATTTCAAGGTTTTTACAGTCATTGGAAAATGTCGCACAGTCTCTGGCCAGTCAGATGGATGGGCCCTCCATGGAAATAAAATAAATGGCCATATTTATCTTTTTGGATGTGAGTGAACCTCAGTTTCATTAGTTATGATGTGATGCTGCCAGTTTACCAGTGCGCATAAATCATGCTATCGTTTACTGATGTGATAATTGTAACCTGTCATTGTCACTTACATTGATCCTTGTTGGAAGTGCTTTAATTTACGGCTGTGTTTATCAGCGTGGTGTTAAAGCTATCAGCCCCTTCAGCTCCAGAAGCAGCACGGAAACAATAATAAAGCTTATTCTGGATTCAATCTGTCTTGGTAAACAACCTCTATCTTGTGATCACACGTCTCACTTTGAGCCAGCTGAAAGCCATTACTCTTTCAAGTCCTCGAGATAAAACCAGGCATGAGCAGAAAAAGCAGTGGAAATCATAAAAAGTTAGGGGTGCTGACCTCAGCTCACAGAGAGGAGGCTGCTGGCTCAACATAGAGACATCCTCTTTCCCATTTATTAGTTTAATATATCTTAGGTCCGGTTCAGCAGCCTGCCAGTCCACTGACATGCTTTGCGTGAATTGTCTGTCGGAAGACTTCCTTTTGCCTCTTTATCTGTCCAGTCTAGGTTTTAGCTTGAAGTCAGCCCAGGGCAGACATGCGACGAAAAGTATTAACTAATAATTCTTAGCAGTTGCATGAATCCTCCTACAGTAAGTTCCAGATGGCAAGAGATTGCCACATTGGACAAGAAAATGAGTACCAGCATGTTTGGATGATTAGACTGGAAATTTATGCCTTACTAGACTGATATTAGAGTTAACATTATGTGAATTGTCCTGATATGGTTTCTCTGTGATATTTGATCCATGTGAGGTTCATCATTGCCAATTTTCATCAGTGTTTAAACAAGCAGAAGACAGTGTGTCTCTGTAGGGAGGTGCCTTCAGACTATGAAAATGAACACATGAACTAAACAAAACATCTGGATCTTCTGAGTGCACAAGCCTGGACAAACCTTGGACATGTGGATTCTGGACAGAAACACAACCATGTGTGTAGACAGACATAAATCTGCTCACTGTGACACCACATCATGTATTTCAACACATGAATGCGTAATACATTAGCCATACGACTGTATATACACATACAGTAGGAGCTTGTAATGTACAAACCCACACTCTCGCACAGCTTCATGGACGTTGTGTTGATATGAAGATACTGACACGTGTTAAACCCTTGGCCTGAGCAGAGGGCCAATCATCTGGGGAGGTGGGAGCAATTCCAGGCTCCAGTGGTTCCCTCCAAATCTTAGTCAGACTAGGAATTGTGGGATATCACAAGTATTCACAGCTGTAGGTCCAGCTGGCATTTTCAGAGCCACATAAAACAAACACAAAAGGACATCGAAGGAAAGTGCAAAGGTAAAGGAAGGGCCAGATATGAGAGATATTCACTTTAGCCTCAGCGCCAATGTCTGCCTCATTAATAAGGAATCACAGAAAACCTGAAAGTAATTTAAAATAACTGGATATGATTAAGAAAATGAGCAACACTGAGTTTGAAATGAAACAAATTCATGCAGTATAGTGTAACAAGTAAGGTTTTTAAACAAGTTGCACACATTAGGGGTGCCCACTGTCACCTCTACTGTCTGCAGTTATAATAGAGCCACAATATGTCACTGTACGCAGATGACATTTTACTATAGGTCAATAACCAAGCAACATCCTTTTCCACAAGTAAACAGATTCTAGTTTGGAGTTTGGCATCTTCTCAGGCTACAAATTTAACTTCAGAAAAAGCAAATGAATAAAGCTGATATTTATTTAAAACATGAAAATCATACAAACAAGTGGAAATAGAAGAGAAAACATATAATGTTCTACATTCTCTGGAAAGAAACCTGTTAATCAAATGTATTACAAAAAGAATGGGAGTAAGTTCGGAACATCATTACTATTTATCCAGCTCCCTTACCTATTCTAATTAAATTGGTATTCCTTAGTTTTCCAAGATAGTGTGATTATTAATTTTTAATCTGTTGTTCAAAATAATATAAATGACTGATATCGATCTCTGTATTAAATATGTAAATTCCTCATCAAGCTTTAGTTCATTTAGCTGCTCTTTCTCTCCCTAATTAAGGAAATGAAAAGCATTGTTGGGGGGAAGGGGAAGGGGGGTTATGTGGGGGTGCGGTCCAAACGTAACATCACTTATGCGTTAAAATGAACCTGAAACTTAACATGCTTTCAACGTCTGATTCCCGACTTCTGTGCCTCTCTTACACAGTGGATCTCACATGAAATTTTTACAACTTCTAGCCTGTATCCACTGGACCCCTTCCTCTGCTCTATGGGCCCCCCACAAATGCTGGGCCCCATGTATTTGTCATGTTTACCCCCCCTTTATGGCTCTCACCACTCTTACATTGTGGATTAAATTTTGTTTTCAGCTTAAAATTCCTCTCTGTTTCCTCCATTTCTAGTGGATTTGATCTTTTCATAGTGGAAAACAAATGTGTTTTAGAGGATTTAATGATAGAGGCCACTTTTCTAGTTTTGACACCTTATGTAAGAAACATGAAAACTAAAAAATATAATTAATTAAATGCGTTTTCCCCTGTCTCCAGCTCCATATGTGAACTACATACAGAAAGATCCCAGTGCTCCTTGCTCCTTGACAGAAGCTCTGGAGTATCTTCAGGTTGACGTGTTGGAAAACCTGATGGAGAAGGACAGTTTGGCAGTCAATCAGAACCAACCTCCTAAAAATAAACCCCATAACCTCACCGTGGTTGCCATGGAGGGCTGTCATTCATTTATTATACTGGACTGGGGCCGCCCCGTGAAGGATGACATGGTCTCAGGTAAGAGATGGTCTTTTTTTGTTACACTAACAACAAAGCAAACACTAAAAACTTGGTGTGTTCACATTCTGCTGTGGTTTGTTTATTAGTCTGCTGTGGTTTAGCAGATTCACAACATGATACCACCATCCCCCCTAACTGAGTTTTACAAACTCACTCCAGAAGTTTATTGTGAATAAATCATAAAATAACAGACTGTACTGAACACATGGACTAGGGCTCCTCAGCTCCCACAGGAATTTTCATAGGAAAAAAATCAAAGCTTGAATGACCTATAAAGTGACACATGGAAAAAAAGAAGGGAGAGACGGAAGATAAGAGTATATTCAGTGGGGACGTGGTGGACTATCAGTGGGAGCAGTCTGTCTGCTACAGAGGGAGTATGCTTTCTTTGGCTGGAATCCATGAGCTCCTGGTCAATCTGACGGCCCGTTCATTCTCTGATGTGTAAAATAGGTACTGTAGGTGGTCTGCACTGTCTCTGCTGTTTTCTTCTTTATCCTTCTGTGCATTCTCCATTCCTCTGTGCATGCACATTATCTAGACACTTTGTATGTCATTACAACTTTACACAATTTTAACTATGTTATGCCT
The DNA here is from genome assembly GCA_037367295.1 of Apogon hyalosoma. Lineage (NCBI taxonomy): Eukaryota > Metazoa > Chordata > Actinopteri > Kurtiformes > Apogonidae > Apogon > Apogon hyalosoma. The sequence continues at coordinate 30,321,479 of JAPQRP010000018.1, forward strand.
CTGGGTTTTATTCTCCTCTTGTGTTGAATTTCAGAGGCAGTGCTTGACAGATTTTTTTTTTTTAATAAACTTGATATGAAGCTTTGGTACTGTCTAATGTGTCTCAATATGTATGGTAAACATAGTTACAGTAACAGCATCCCATTATTAAATTACAAAACAGATCTAATTATAATCAATTACAGGTACTGAGGGAAAAAAAAGATGGGATAAAAATGTCAGTGTTTTCAAATGGGGTCACTTCTAAATATGTTCTTTTCTGTTTAGAGATTTTGATATGTTTGGCCAAGTTGTCAGACAAAAACAGGCCTGAAATTGAACAAAAATGATTTGATAACAACAGTGTTTCTTTAAATACATGTGTTTAAGACTTTTCAGATTTACTGAACAGTTTAAACATTTATTAAAAAAGCAATAATTCAATACAATAAGTTATAGTACCGTGATTAAATTACACTGAGCTTCAACAAATGGGAAATTTTTTTTCTTCATTTATTTGTTGGTCTGTTCTGTGTCTAATCAATTGGTAATTTGGTCAATAAAATGCCAACAGATGGTGAAACATGTCAATTAGTGTCGATCAGAGGTCAAGATAATGTCTGTTAAATATCTTGTCTAGTCCATGAGGAAAGATACAAACGGTAAAGAGGAACACTTCATGGACCTCCAGGCATTAATGCAAAACAGTAATGAAAAGTTGTAAAAGAGCTGCTCTTTGGTGAAAGGACCATCAATGCACAAAAAATACAAAAACCAAGGCACTCTCTTATAATTTCAATCTCAGTGGACCTCACTGAGCCCCAAAGCATTTCAGCCCGCTGGCCTTGTCCCCCTGATGAAGGCCAGCAGGCTCCATGCCATAATTAATAAAGGCATTTAAATAATAAGAGAGTGCCTTGGTTTTTGTATTTTTGTGCAAGGAAAGATATATATGAATCCACAAAATATGACAGAATCTGAAAATGCAAACTTTATTCTTAAAAAAAATACTCTCATTAACCCTCGCAGACATAAACAGCTGCCATTGACCAAAAGCATCTCTTGATCTAAAATGTTTAGTACATTTTCAAACACTAATACTGTCAATACATTTCAGTGATTCGGGTAAAATGCAGTTTTTCAGCTTTTCAGTTCCATGGTGAACATGGAAACACCATGACCTTCTGTAACACTGAGCCACCAATAAAACCCATGTAGATCCACAAATGACAGTGGTTGACACTTGTTGATATATTTTGGTGAAAAACTCTATTTCCTCAGTTTTCTGTTTTAATATCATAACCTTTGAATGTACTCTGAGCCTTTACGAACATTTACATATTCAGTGAATTAATTATAGGAAAATACCAGATTTTTACTGAAATACTGCAGAAATCAGAGGATAATATTAAAATAAATGGTGATAAATAACTTAGGACACACTAAATGTGGAGAAAAATTCATTCGGAAGTCACTACAAAAATAGTTCTACCATAGGTCTGCAAAGGTTAATTAATGGATCATCAATACACTTGGTGATTTAAGTGATATTTGTAAAAGTTGCAGTTTAATCAGTTAATGGAATATATCACTTCTACATACACTTCTACTTCTACTACATATTTTTAACAGCAACTAGTTATCTGTGACCTAATGAACTGCATAAGTAATTGTTTTTATTATGCGGTTATTTTACATTGACTTCCTATGTAAATTATAAGTAGTGTAATTATGAATTAGCGTTTAATAATGTAGTGGAGAACTGAAGATAAAACACTGTAAATGCAGCAGACGTTTTCTGACATCCACACATGTCAAGCTCCAGCACACACATGCAGATACCATCAGACGGCGCTGTTTTAGTTATTAGGGCGTGTTTGCACAACCATGTCTTACGAGTTATGGGTCACGGCTTTCAAAACAAGTGGATGGAAACAGCTGTTCGCATGTGGATCCAAGAGATGAGGGATGGGGGTTTTCTGAAGAATTCTTACCTGAAACCAACTTCTGGTTCCATTTAGTTTGATGTTTTAAGAACCTTTTGTTTAAGTGCTTTTAGCCAACACATGCAATGATTAGCCGTGCACCAGAAGTGAGTCCCTGTGACACATTTGATTAATTTCATTGGCAAAGCAAGGAAAGGTTAAAGAAGAGCGTCAAACGGCAAATGCAAGAGTCAAAATTTTCTACTACTTAAATGCTCAAACCTCAGCTGAACAATGTAGAATGGAAATGGAATGGCAGTCAGAGGGAAAACAAAGTAGCTAGTATTTCCCTTCTTTCCTGTCAGCAGCCAGCTGTGTTGGTGTGGCTCCAGTAAAAATAGAAACCCCTCAAAAATCCAGTTGAAACAGTTGGTAGTTTGATCTGCTTTCCATAGATTTAAAGTGAGTGATCGAGGGATGCGTGGCCTCAGGTTGCTCACCGGATCCTAAGGATTAGCCTGCGTGACTGAGAAGAAGAGGAAACCAGACAGGCAGCTTGGAGGACAGTCAGCATGAGTTGCACAAAATGCCAGGCTGTAGGGTTTTTTTTTTCTCCAAATGTAGAGTGAGTAGGAGACCACCTACTCTCACAAAACAATTGACAGCATGTGATAACAAAAAAAAAAAAAAAAAAAAAAAAAGCAATGGTATTTTTTTTTACCCTGCACATGTCTTTTACTGATTTTCCACATATTTTTAATGATACGCAGTGAATTGTTTTAGAAGACTAGGTGGTCTCCAGCTGCAGTAAGAGAATGTAAGACCTTTAAAAGGAACCAGATCTGTGATCATTAGTTTTATGACAATATGTGCAATATCTAATGTTGTATGTTATTCTATTCATTTATTGTCCTGTGTTTTCTTATTGTGTGTTATGTGTTCTTTTGCTGTGCAGAGTCTTTTTGCTATGTTATTGTTGTTTTATCTGAAATGCTGGGGACTGTAGACGTAAAGTAAACTTTTGGCCAATTCTGGCATATTTAGATTGATATGTTCATCAATATGTGCTCTCCCCTTTTCATTAATTAAAACTAAAACTAAATATTGTGTATATTATTAAAAAAAAAAAAAAAAAAAAAAAAAAAAAAAGATGCTGGACTTTATGCAGCCAATCACCGTGGCCAACCTGGTTTGGTGGTTAGGATTTTTTGACTTTCTTTAATAATTCTAACATAGAATGGAGGCCATATATGAAGAAGTTGTTATTCATTGTGGAGAGCACTGTACCTCATGGAATGAAATATAACCATTGCAAGGAAATACTTTTCTTAAAACAGGGGCCATCCATACAGAAGAGGATTAGGGCCACTGAAAAAAAAAAAAAAAAAGATTAAGGGCCAATGTTTTTATTATTATTATTATTATTATTATTATTATTATCATTATGAGAAAAAAGTCAGAATTCAGAGATTAAAGTCAGAATTCTGAGAAAAAAAAAGTCTGATTTTAATCTGAGAATTCTGACTTTTTTCTCATAATAATAATAATAAAAAAATATTTTGGACCCCCCCCAGGCCCTAATCTTCTTCCGTTCATCCACTATATTTGACCAGAACAGAATACTTTTTAAGACAGAGACCATCATTTAACAAATGCAGTTGTTTTTTTTTTTTTGTCTAATTAGCTTAAGTGTCTGAAATAAACATTTTTTTTTTATACCAACCAAGGGAACTAGTTGGCAACAAATGCACTGTGAAGGATATTAGGATTGATTTTAGTATCTAATTATTAAAAATACAGCTGTAAAATAGCTTGAATATTATCAGAACAACAAGAGGAGCAGTGGTGCCAAATGAAACTTGGAATGTATGTGTATCATTCTGTTTAAGGTAAAAAGAAGTGTTGTTTATTGATAATATATGGCATCTTTAGAAGAAATGTACAAAAATAATTGGCTTTGCAGGTGCACATTGATCCCTAGGCCTTCTCGCAGAATGTTCATTGAATAAAGCAGCCCAGTATGCAGCTCATGCTACATAAAACTATATAATACTTCTTTTTCTAAGCTGTGAAATGTTATTATGCTTTGTGTTGCTTTTGGCAGGATACATGGTCTACAGTGCCTCATACGATGACGTCCTTAACAATAGATGGTCTTCTAAAACCTCCAGTGGGACACATCTGGCCGTGGAGAATCTCAAACCCAATTCTAGGTAACAAATATGCTATTTTTGTGTATGTGTGTAGTCAGAGAGAGGATGAAGTGTGCACATGCAGGAATACTTTGAGTTCAGTGGTTCAAAGTATCATCTGACACATGAAAATCATACAAAACCTGAACCTGAGCTTACAAACAAAGATCTGCTTTGTTGCATGATTTTCCCATGACCTTGTTTATAGTGAAGTCAGCGCTTCTTCAGGTGCTCGGCTTTGTCTTGGATATGTTTATTTCTGAGAGTATTTACCCCATTTCTCATCAGCACATGATGCACAAAGTATGTATGTGTGTTTGTGTCATCTTGTGGGAGTTGATGCTTGGATCTATTTATTTCTGTATTTCTGTTGGACTTCTCTGTTTACTATGTGTACGAATATGTCTCCATCAGTGATATGGAATATTTCATGGCAATTCACCGGCCAGTTTATGTCATGCATGTTTGTTAAGAACAATTATGGGAATTCCTATATTAAGAACAGGTGAAAATCTTAAAGCTTTACTGTATGCTGAAAACCCATAACCCCACCACCACCACCCACCCAATCGAAGTGGAGGCAAGGGTATAGTTTTTGGTTTGGTTTGTTTGCTTCTTTGTTGTTAACACTCTAGCAGCAAAACGATTGGTTGAATTCTTACCAAATTGGGTTTATAGACTGTCAGTGACCCTGAATAAATCTGATTACATTTTGGGAACAGTAGGTCAAAGTTTTAATTTTTTATGAATTTTTTAAATCTTTTTTTCCCCCATTTACTTGTAATAGGTGAAATTTCAAATGTCCATAGCAGCAAAACTTTAAGTTGAATTCATACCTAATTGGTTTTATAGATTTCCAGTGACACCCAATAGATGTCATTACATCTTGAGAAAAGTAGGTCAAAGTTCAAATTTTTTATGAATTTTTAAAATATTTTTTCTTCTCCCATTTACTTATAATGGGTAAAATTTCAAATGTTTATAAAAACATCAGTTTTGTTTCAATTTACTTTAAAATTGGCACATATATAGAGCCAATTGATATGTTGACATCAGCGCATGCATAGACATGATTACATCAGCTGGACTGATGCCAAAATAAGCTACAATACATGCGAGGGGCGGGGTTTGTTGTGCCTGGAATCACTTGTTATTAGTGTGTTTATTGGATTGGCTCAAAATTTCTGTTGCACTATCAAGGAAGCCTAAGTATAATTTGCAACATGTATTCAAATAAATAGTTATTGCTTACGTCAAATTAATGAATGTAATTTGTCACATAAGTGGAAAAAATTTTAATTATCTCCTACTTTTCAGTATCTTGCGGCTGATCATATATATATATATATATATATATGTATCATTCATTTAGTTCTATCTTATCTGTAAGTACTGTTATGTACTTTTACATAAAAAAATGACTGCCACAGATCTTGGTAAATATAACTTTGTAACTGAAAAGCCCACATTTTGACTGTATATTTTCTCAAATTTCAGGCTGGCACTGATCAGAGCCAAGTGTGAGCTGTATGCTTACACAAAGCTTGTACAAGAAAACTTCTGAATGAAGTACATCAGTTTAGCCAAAGGGATGTTAAGAAACATAACTGAATCTGGATTTGACATGTTTAAACCTCTGCAGAGATCACGGGTAATTCAGCGTAACGTAAATACGGCACACGTAGCCTGACATTTAGACATAGATACGGTCACCTCCATTGGCTTTAGTTATTAGAGTGTGTTTCCACAACGCTTTTTAAGAAATATGGGCTACGGTTTTAGAAATAAACGAATAGAACAGCTTGTGTTGGATCCATCCATCACAGCAAATGTTCAAATCAGAAATTCGTTCTTGTTCTTTGCTTGAAATTTGTTATTTTAACAGCTAATTTTTAATTGTAACTCAGGATGACTATTATTTCCATTTACTGGGCGAGTGCTGCCTGGACTGTCATGTGTGCTCCTTTAGTCATTACATAATGCAAATTAGATAATGGCGTTTCCAAAACAGATCAACATAAACAGGAGACACAAACCCTTTACAAGTTCTCTGGAACATTACAAGGAGTAAACCAAGCATATCGTAATAACTTACACATAATGTCCTTCAAACCATCTGTTTTTTGCACTGTATGAAGTGAGTGGAACACAAACATTCCAGTTAAATGTGCCATAGTCAGTCATTGTGCTTTGTTGCATGAGTCAAGCTCTATATAAAAAAAAATCCAAAGCACAAAAACATTTCCAAGTTGAATTTTTACACCTTATAAGAACAATGTTTTGAGGTTGTCACTCCTCAAGTAGCATCCTACTGTAGTTAATGCTGTACTACTACTACTACTACTATTACTATTACTATTACTGCTACTACTACTGCTACTACGACTGCTACTACTACTACTACTACTACTACTACTACTACTACTACTACTATTACTATTACTATTACTGCTACTACTACTGCTACTACGACTGCTACTACTACTACTA
>JAPQRP010000018.1:30328164-30339333 GCA_037367295.1 Apogon hyalosoma
TATCTATCTATCTATCTATCTATCTATCTATCTATCTATCTATCTATCTATCTATCTATCTATCTATCTATCTCTGTAGTTGGAGCTGTGTCTGTTATGTATTTGAGTGTCAGTGTTTGCATTTGTGCTGCTTTTTGGTGATCTCTCCTCCCTTTGACAGTGAATTGGGTCTATGTTGCTCATTGTTGGATGCCAAGTTAGAGGCTACATGTAGCTGTCCCATCAAATAGACCATAAATATCTCAGCCAGCCTATCATGAAATAATATTTCACCTCTGTCCCTGAGTTTGTACTGTATGGAAAATCATGTTGCAAACATGGGAAATGTCAGAAACTGAAGTAAATTGTGTAATAGAAGCAGAAATTCTGTGAGGTATTTATGATAGGCGTGTCATCTGTAGAAGTTAAAAGACCAAACACCTGCTGCTGAATACTAGCAGTAGAGCTGTGAGTGAGGCTAAGGTTTTCCAAAAGTCTGCAAAGAGCGTTCCCTTCCCTGGCAACCAGTTTGTTTCCAACATTGTGTCTCCTGTAGTAACAGTTTGATCATGGTGTGGTTTATGGGACACTGTTGGCATTTCCCATGCTTGGAGCTCCTTGTTGCCAGAGCTGCTGCGCTACCATAGTGCTAAACACACACATATGTTATGTATCCTCACATGGGGATGGGTCCACTAAGGTTCCAGATATAAGACTGACTCCTGTATGCACAAATAAAATGAAAACTGTAAATCTGAAACCTCTTCGTTTTATTGTTTTTATCTCTGTTCAAGCATGTATCAGCGTTATTAAAAGTCATTAGTCAGTTTATAAGGAGCTGTGGAGTGTGTCGAGCTGGATCTGGCCTTAAAAAGTCCTACAACCAAACATTTTGGAACAGTGTTGTTCAGACAATAGAGGTCATTTTAAATTATAAAATTCCAATGGACCCACAGACTATCTAGCTGGGTGTAATACAAGGGTGAGTAATTCATTTTCCCATGGGGCCACATGAGAAACTTTGACAGTTGTTAATGGCCGGATCAATCCACTTGCAGCTCTGCTCAATATACAGTATCTCTCTCTCTCTCTCTCTATATATATATATATATATATGTACACACTTTACTATAATATAAAAACAGTAAACACAACAAAACAATGATACAATGAAAATGTGGAGCACAGAATACAACTATTTAATGAATATTCACAAAAACACTTTCAAAAATGTGCAAAACCAGCTCCACATTAACTTTCCATGAAAAACTATAAATGCATCCAGCTTTGTTTGTTTGCATATCTCAGTTCCTTTTCTTTTTCTTTACCTCTGACTTCAGTAAAGAAATACTTAGAAGTCCATGTCTTGGTAAAAACTCTGCATTCTGAATCAGTCTTTCTTTTTTGGCATTAGCTGACATCTTCATGGGCTGAAACTGACCAACAAACCAATCAGTGCATAAGCCTCATGCTAAGTATGGAAAGTATGTGTGAAAAAAGGTTAATTTAGCAGATCCTTCAAAATAAAAGCAGTGCCGTTGTATTGGTTATGTCTATTTGCATTGACTTTTAATTTGTCAATGACCTCATGCGGGCCAGTTAGGGTCAGCTATCGGGCCGCACAATGCCCAGGTCTGGTCTAATACCTGATGATGTAATTAAAAGAGAAGACGTTTACTTATTTAAAATATTAATTCTTGCCTGCAAAAAGGTTGTCACAGGGAATTAGTGAAAAAGTGACGGAGGAAATATATACCATGGAAAAAGTAGTGTTTCATTTTAGGATTAAGGTGGGAACCTTTAATCAAAGATGGGAGAAACAGACCATATTCAAGGACAGTAATTGTTGTTACCAGATCTGTTGCGGAAAAGCAGACAAGTGCATATGGAACAGCAGCACCCCCCCTTGTTGTTTTGTGCTCTGTTTTTGTTGTTACTGTGCGGCAAAAGTGTTTTAAAAATTTCAAATAAAAAGTAAAAAAAAAAAAAGTCCTACAACATGTTATATTCTACGTTCTTTCTCATGATAGCAGAGAAGGAGAGTGAATCTGCGAGGTCTCTCTGTTGGAAGTGATGTGATATTCTGTGGTCTTTTATCTGCATTTATAAGCTGCCTCACATTTTCCTTTTTTTTTCCTACCTTCTACAATTTCTTCTCCGATTTCTTCTTTCATTACATCATCTCTGTGCAGCTGTTTTGCTTTCTTCTCTCTTTTTCTCTCCCTCTCTCTCCAGTAATATATATTTTGGTCAGCGTCGTCACGTGGCTGCGCTGATTGGATCCAGGCCTCGTGGCTCTATGTGGTGAAAGTTTTTGGCCAGAAATTGACAGACCATGAACTTACTGTATGTGACCTTGCAGACTGGAAAGAAAAAAAAAATATGCACATAAGCTGATTTAATACACATTTCTTAAAATCACATCCTCTGAATCGTTCGCAAAGCATCACCTGTGGTGTTGTTTTTAATCTGATAGGATTTTATAATTCTTCCAGCTCACTGCTCTGTTCCGTTGTTTGTCAAGAACGCTTGTGTCATATGTTAAAGCACTCACTGAGATATTTCTCTTCCTGTCTTTTAACCTTCAGTTTATCCATTTTCATTCATCATTCGTTTATCCCCATGCCGTACTTTTTCCACAACTCTTCTTTTTTCTGTCTCTCACTCTTATCCTCACCTCTTATCTGGTAATCTCCACTTGTCTACATATCTCTTTTCCCCTCTTACCCTCTCCTTTCTACCAGCATGAGCCAAGTAGACATTTTATTAAGCTGCACTCACTTTGGATTGAAACAAATATAAAACAGACTACTCTTAAATCAGCAGTCCCAGTCATCTGTTATGATCATTAACTTTTTCATCACCTTCACCTTGTCACAACAGAGCTGGCAGAATGACACTTTAAGCGTTAAATCTCTCATTAAATCCTTATGTTGTCGTTTGTTTTCATTCAGGTATTACTTCAAAGTACAGGCCAAGAATGTGTTTGGTTTGGGACCAGTCAGCGATACACTCACCTATGTCACTGAATCAGGTGCGTATCCTGTCAACGCCTGCGCAGATAAACTCCGAGATGCACCGTGAGTTCGAGTTCAAATCCGAGTCAAAGAGGCGTTCTTTCAAAAACGCAGTACAAAAATGTGTGTGCTCAGCAAAAACGCCACGGTTATGTTCATTTTATTACAATTCAAGATATTCATATAAAAAAAAAAGGCAGTGGAAGCAGGCTACCAGATGTACACTGCATTATCTGCATTATGGCTTTTGCATTCCCGTCATCAGGTGAAGACATCAGACTTGTAGTTCTGTCTGTGTGTTTTGCCTCCCTTGTGAAATGATTGCATTCTTTCGTTCTTTCAGATGATCCTCTTCTCATTGAAAGACCGCCTGGTAAGTCCATACACCGACTCGACTTCTCTGATTTAGGTCAACAAGCCATGTCCTCTCAAAGTTGTGCTGAAAAAAGAGCCATCATACCGACAAAACTGACAAAATGTCCTCTGTCATTGCTTTACAGTTTATACACACAACAGCTGGTTAATATGAGAGATGTCTCTTATAAGAAACAAAACAATATAAAGAAAATGATTAACATAATAATATGGAAGTCTAGAGACAGTGTTTTGATTACATAAGCATTATTAAATGGGTGCTTCTATGAAACTGGTCCTAAAAACTGGACATGGGGGCAAAAAATTCAAACTAGATGTAGACTAATGTTATGAAGCAAGTTTGGAAGCACTTTGGGTCTATTTTAAATGTAAATACTTACTGAGATAAAAGAGAAACTATTTTTCAGACAAAACACATTTTTATATTATATTTAATACAAAAATCTGCATGTAACACAGTCAAGAGGACACGAAAATTACGCACGACTATTTTTTTTAATCTTTTTATTCTCTCACAGGTACATTTTGGGAATTGAACTTATTATGCAAGGCAGAGTGTTTCACAAAAATGACCGCTGTTGCAAAATCATTCGCGATTTATATGTGTTTAATTGAGCAGGTTCCGCATGTAACGCAAATGGACACGATGGGTTACATACAAAACCTGGAAAGAGACTACCGATTCATGAAAAACCAACATGTCTGGATTAGAAAAAACACTACCATCATCAAATTTAACACAGTGTCTTTATAGTGCTATATAAGACCATTTACAGCCATGTTTTCCAGATTTAATGCACTGACACCTAGGTAGCTTTTCATGTCCCAGTTTTGGTCCTATTTTTGGCCCCAATATTTTACTAAAAATTCATTAATTTTGGGATGGCTCAGAGCAAGAGTATACCGGTAATTTTTTTTTGCATTTATCTGAGGTCATCATTAGGTATGCCAAAGTGCCAGGTACCAAATTCAACCCAGTTTCATAGAAGCACCCAAATGTAAAATTTTCTGCTTAGCATCATATTAGACAGCCTAGTTTTGGGAGGGACTATATGAAAATACTTAAGATAACACATAATGTACTGGACAACAGCAATAACACCAACAATAAAACTTGTCATCTGCTACTGGAAGAAAAAAAATCTGGTCTTAAGTAAATCAGGTGCACTGATTTTAACCCATAAAGACCCAGACTTAACTTTGTGGCAGTTCCAAAATTAAAATTAAGATAATGTGAATTTTGTTTACCTTCATCTGCTGTACTTGCAGATTCTGCCTTACTTTAAAAGATCCCTATATTTATAAACTTAAAAATACTAAAATAATACTGTGCATTATGTAAATAACATTCTCATTGCTTATCTTTCAATCTTAAATGTTGTATTTTTAAAGTAGCCTTCTGTGCCTCAAGGGAACCTTATATGTTTAAACTTTCAGCAATTCAGACTCTAATATTCTAACCACACATCCTTTAAAAGTGTGAAATCTAATCCAATGAAGTTTGTGCTTGAGTGCAATTCAGTCTTTTTTTGCCTGAATTGATTTTGAAGCTACAGTTACTTTTATAAGTTCTATTAAATGTAGTTATGCTCTTTTGAGTGGGATATTTTTGCATTGATCACAGAGTAACAAAACTGTAAAATTGAACCAACATGAAGCCAATAACCACTAATGCAAACTATGTAGCCAGAGCACAATGTGGTGAGTGGAATAATGTGGCTTCTTTTCTCCTTAGATCTAAATAATCTCATCTAATATTACGTTTAGCACTAGATTTAACCCATAAAGACCCAAACACCCTAAAGCATCTACTGATGTAAAATGTTTAATACCTGTTGATCCACTAATCTTATCAAAGCATGTAAATAACTGGTGTAAAATACAGTTTGTCATCAGATATAACCCATTTGGACATTCGGAGGCTCTGTAGTTACCATGGAAACACCATCATCTTCTACAACATTGATTCACCAGTAAAACACATGAAGTTTGATCAATGACAGTGGATGGACACACTTGTTTTTTGCTCAGTTAATGATATATTTTACAGAAAAAGTAACTTTTTAGCATTTTTTTTCTGTTGCTGATATAATAAATAAACTGTAATCTGAGCTTTTATGAATATCTATATGATCAGTCCATTAAATATCAGGAAATTAGTGATTTTCACTGCAAAATACAGAGCATAATATTATAATAAATGGTAATAAATTGCTTAAGAAAGGTTAAAAATAGAGAAGGATTCATTTGGGATCTGTCACAAAAACTACCAAAAGTAAGATTGGGTCTTTATGGGTTAAGCCGAGGCTCTGGGTTAAGCCTGTTAAAAATAATAAAGTTGAAGCTTGAAGAAAACAAAATGGATGTGGATGCCAAACAGGTCTTCCATTGTATGAAACATGCTGTAAAAACTAAACCTAATCGTGTTCTTTCGCCTCCTAACATTATTCTTGCTGCATCTCTTTCTCCTCTGTCTCTTTCTGCTGCTCAGGTGGAGAACCGATCTGGATCCCCTTCACCTTCAAATATAACCCAATCCACAGCTCCTGTAAAGGCAGCCAGTATGTGAAGCGGACGTGGTACAGGAAGTTTGTGGGTGTAGTTCTTTGTAACTCTCTGCGATACAAGATCTTTATGGGAGATGGCCTTAGAGGTAAATTATTTAAGTTGATTCGTTTTAAGACTAAATCCATTTATTTGTTTTACTCTGAACCAGCACAGGACTCTGATAGTTACTCAGAAATATTTTAACCCTTTAACTTCTTCCCAGGCCTTTTCGGGGCATGTAAATTAAACTATTGTACTGTTCTTCTGTCTAAGGCTGTCATGATTATTGATTTTTGTATCATTATTTATGTTTTGCTTGTTCACATATATGTTAAATTTAATAGCATGTTTGGAATAAATCACTAAATCGAAATCAAATCAGTCAACACAACGGCAATCTCTCCAGTGCTACATTTTGCACTTTACAGCATTTAAATTACTGTAACCCTTGAACTGTTTGAGCTATCTACAAAATTCAAAAGATCCTGGATCTATCCAACACTATACAACACTTTGGAACTCTATTATTTGTAAAACTGTTTTACAGACTTCCACACAGGTTAAAAATCGCCTGGAAATAACAAAAAATATAAAGCCATAATATGGATACTGAATGTTCCAGACCGAAAAGCCTTTTTGAGCAGAAAAAATATTTGAAAGTTTACTTCTGCAATCTAAAAAAGTTAAATTTTTGACATTTACAGTTGTTTCTGATAATAAATATGCTAAAAACTTCAAGTATTTTTTTTCTTATTTACTAAAACACACTTTTTTTAAGCATTTATTATTTATAATAATGATAATTTAACGGCCAGATATTGAAAGTTAAGCTATTCCTGAAAACAAAGTTGCAAAACAATTGGCAAAAAAGACATTTTCTGATACTTCTATTGCAAAGAAAACATGAAGACGCCTAAGCGGCTTCTTATAACAGCAGTCTTAATACTACCTTTGCATAATTCTGACCCCTGCTTCCTCTGCAGAACCCTTCTACAGTATAGGAGATACGTTTGGTCAGGGCGAGGACCACTGCCAGTTCGTAGACTCGTACAGGGACGGAAGGACAGGCCCGGCGTACCTCTCAAATAATCTGCCCTCAGCACAAGGTAAACAAGATCAGCTTGTGCACACATTGCATATTTGTGACTCTTAATGTTTTCCATGCGATCAGACTTTTTGGCTCTCGAGGTGTGCAGCTGCATTGATCTTATCTGTGCAGAAGACAGATGCAGACTGATGTCCTATTGGCGGTATTTAACAGGCCGACAAGTGGTTTGAGTGCTTTTTAAGAAATCTAATGTGCTTTTTGTTACCGCGGACAATTTTTCTAATTATGCCATAAATTCCTCGACCTTGGATGCTATTAGTTTCAGATCCTTGTGATACAGAGTGAAAATATAAAGTTTCTTAAGGTAAGTGATGCATCACATTGAACATTTACTTCTTGTTAGCTGTATTTTTCCTCAGTCATGTTAGTCTCCTGTGGATTATCTGTCTCCAAGCAGGGGGTGTTGAAAACAGTCTGGTAACTGGTTTGTGGTCAAAGCAAATTTGATTCAGATGGTAAACAGCAACCTTTTGAAAATGAGAAATGACCACAATTGTTTTTTTTAGGGTTTTTTTTCTCTTCCAGTGTTTGCTTAGTTTTTACCTTCTGGGTTTGATTTCCCAGCAACATACATACACTGCAAATTCCACTGAAAAAACAAACCATAGAAAATTGCAACTGTTAACAAGTACCATCAAAAAACCAAAATGATTATCCATGCATGCTCACTCCTTAATGCATTTGATTGTGCTTGTCATTTTTGTGAATGGCTATGAAGGGCATTTTTTTTCTGTTTTTTTGTCTTGTGGCAGGATATTATCGTGCATACCGACAGGAGCCAGTTTCATTTGGAGTTATTGGCCGACGTACACCCCACCCATTTGTGGGCTGGTATGAATGCGGAGTGCCCATCCCTGGGAAGTGGTAACCCAGGAAGAAGAGGAGACATTGTTACCAAGGGCAACCATTCTGCATCGTCCTGCAGGCTTTTCCCGTCATTGCCCGTATAAAACAGACTTTTGCCTGCAACCAAAAAGACACCACTACAAATTTACTACAGCTTCACAGAAAGAGAATATAGTACTTTAAAACAACTTAATGTATATCATTACAATGCACTTTTTATATAAAGCAGTCTGTATATGAGGGAAAAAGAAGCATGTGTGTTTTTGCCTATTTCAACTCTTGTCAAAAAGTGCTCCAGTGCTATCCCAAAGACAGGTCGAAACCCAGAGTTATTTATCTCATCAAAATGCACAGACGGTCAAAGCAGTCACATTGGACCAAAGCACAAGCTGAAAAGCAAACTGTAAGAATGGGCACTTAATGTGTGTATAGGTCTGTTAATTTTTTGATCGTGAAATTTGTATTTCATAACGTAATGGCTTCTGACAACTATGTCTTTTGTTATTTGTGATCGTGTAACTTTATACTGTTTTTACACCCTTTTTCTATTCACCAGATTTCATTACAATTTACGGTGTATAAGTTTTGTATGTATACAGACAAAGAATAAAAGACAGAATATTGGCTCAGGAACTGTGAGAGGTTGAATAAAGGTGTTACTGAAACCACAGTACTCCATAAACATGAATCATATGATACTGTCCCACTGCCACATTCTTTTCTAGCTGAAAAAAAATTTCCACACGTGATCCAAGCTACTTAATCAACCAAATGGAAGATTTGAGAAACAGATGAGGTGTGGAACCACATGGAATGACAACTGATAAAGTTAAAATCTAATAAAAATAACATTTATTAGAATGAAGCAGGTGAGAGGAAAAAAGGAAATGCCAACTCATAGGTGTTTGGCACTCAAGCAAGACGGACACAACTATCAGTGGAGTGAAGAAACAGAAAATAAATATCTAAATTGGATTTGTTGCACACACACTCAGTTTTATTGAACTTGAAATAGGACACAGATCTGCTGTTAGATTTGGAGAAGCCTGTAGTAGAAATTTGCAGAACCAATTATCACTGGTATATTCTGGACCGTTGTAAATGTGATGAATATTAACCCTTTATAGGGCACTCAAAATTTCAACCTTAGTTGAAACCTTAGTTATTAGACATTGTCATCTGCCGCCTTGTTGGTTGGTCTCCCTCCTCTTGCTATAAAACATCCAAGCAGGACTTGCTAAAAAGTAAACACACACAATAAAACAACTGTTATGTGGTAATAAACTGACACAATTCCATTAAATCTCTCTCAATTCCTCTATAGTGTCATAAAAACCAACATGCTTTCTGACCTCACGGAGGCACCGCATTGGCCCTATATTTCAAACTGATCTCATAAAATCGCGTTGTATGTCATGTTGGTTCTTATGGCATTTGGTGTGGTATATGTACGCATTTTTATCCTTTCGCGTGTTATTCAACGCAATTTGATCGCGTGTCAATTTACGCCAAGATCATATCAGTAACCACTAACCCTAACCCAAACCTTAAACCTACACCTAAACCTAACCTCTATTTACATGGTATTTGACGCGGTGTGAACATACACATGGAAAGCTTATAGTGATAACACACCATTTAAAAATGGCTCGTATATTTACACAATTCATGATATTATGTTGCATATTTAATGTTGAAATTACCAAAAATTGTCACTTGCCCCATAAAGGGTTAATACAATTACGTGGTGGATGTGGTCAAATTTGTTTTTAAAGTTGCTGTATTCAGACTATATCTTGCACATTTTACACTGCTGCCTGGATATAATCTGTAGATTGTTGACTACAATGGTACAGAGGTGGTTGAAAGTTAAAAAAATGTTTCTAATTTTTAAAAAGATGTTATCATCTTAACTCCTAAAATTAAATAAAGGGAACAGGATAAAATAAGTAGGATAAAAACTGTGACCTTATTCATTTAATTATCACAGAAAAGGATCCAGTTATGCAAAAAGTATGTGAGCTCATGCCTTCAGCCAAACATCATCTATGAGTCCTGCACATTAGAGTTCGTAGGGAATCAGCAAAGCAGCCCCAAATCATGAAACTTCCACCACATTCCACCGAAAAGATACTTAAGCAGCGATCAGTCAGTATGGAACATAATGCATCTCATTTTCTGATCTCATCCATCTACAGCACATTCTTATAGTATTTTCAGGCTTATCCACGTGGTACTTAGCAAACTGTGGATTGACAGCAGAGTCTTCCTCCTTGAAATGTTGGCTTGTGCATCATTGTTGTTCAATGTTCTCCTGGAGGAGGACGGGGTGGTGATATTTTGAGGAAAAATCTGAAAATGTGTCATGATTAAAGTCAGATGTTTATGAGAGAGAAACCTTGAATATCCTCTAAGAATGAAATGGTAAATTGCAAGAAAAAACTCACAAATTTATGAAAAGAAGGTGAATATTCTCTCAGACTTAATGTCTTTTGGTTGAGTGCGTCGGCAAAACAACAAACCAAACTTTCCGGAATTAAATGGAGCTCACAGTTTGTTATGGTGGGCTAGCACTTATCAACTTATCTAGAGGCTGCAAATTAATGAAACAGTTAACAAATAAACACCAGAGGCTGCGGAACAAACCACGATCCTTTCCTAAACCTAAGCAAATAATTATGATGCCAAAAACAACAACAAAACAACAAAACTGAAAGTCTATATACAGAACATAATCATAATTCATTACCAATAAGCCTCCCCTTGAAGACAGTTTCATCTGGGAGGCTTTCATTTTTCTATTTTTTTTTGTACATTTATCTGTTTTTTTTTCTTCTAAATTTGCCGTGTTGTTTTAAGAGAATATCCAAGTAAATTTTTTTGTTCATTTATTACGTTTTTTTTAGTTGTTGCTTGAAATATTAGTCCAACCTCCCACATAGAAAAAAAACAAAAAAACAAAAACTGTAATGGCCCCAAATGAATTAACCCTTTATAAAAAATACTCTGAAATTCAAGTTTCAACCTCAGTGTGTTACTGGAAGACATAACAAGAATGTTACTTTTATGAAATTTTAAATTTTTTTTTGTAGAAAATCAAGGTCAGTGAAGTTACCATATTTGGTGCCTTGCCCATAAGTGGCAAAACATAAAATAAATAAAAAATACGTGAAAGGAATATGTATTTTTAGAACGTTAGAAAAACATTTTTAGAACGTCACAACATAAATGCTGATCCAGACCCCTGTCCACATCCACATGACCCCTTTGAACATCATTCCTTACATTAGTACCATT
>JAPQRP010000018.1:30339433-30371301 GCA_037367295.1 Apogon hyalosoma
TGTATCTAATTGTATACATCAGGTTTTTCAAGACAAAAAATATCACACTGATTATGTAGAGGGCTTCAAAACTCATGTATCAAATATGATACATTTGGCTTTATAGAGTTAAGAGCAAGTTTTGCTTTGGATGGCCCTCAGTAGAAATGAGTCTAAAATGACACTGAAATGGGCAACAGAAGAAAGCATTTACATATTTGTGAGGTTTGAGAATCTCTGCAAGATTGGACAAGTTTTCAGATTATATATACACTAACAAATGCCATTTCCAAGCACTTGATAAACACAAACGGTCAGAAAAACAAAAAGCAAAAATTTCCATGGGATACATTCTAGCTGATGGATGTTATAGATCTAAATTCCCATATTTTAAATCTGGATGTGTCTTGACTGTACTTAACCCATAAAGACCCAAATATCCACCATTGCCCAAAACCATCTACTGATCACACTGAACCATCTCCTATCAATCCATGTAAATAATTGGTGTAAAATGCAGTTTGTCGTGTTTTTATGGTTATCAGATATGACCCATTTGGACATTCAGAGGCTCTGAAGTTTCCATGGAAACACCATCATCTTCTGCAACATTGATTCACCAGAAAAAACCTTGGAGTTGGATCAATGACAGTGGATGGAGATACTTCGTTTATGTTCCTTTATTGATATCTTTGCTGAAAAAGTCCCCTTTTCTTCAGTTTTCTCTGTTTTGATATAATAACCTTTGAATCTACTCTGAGTTGTCATGAACATCTAAATTAAATATAGGGAAATACATGATTTACACTGAAAAATGCAAAATAAATGAGATGATATTATAAGAAATGGTCATAAATCACTTAAGTAACATTCAGTACAGACAAAACTTCATTTAAGAACTGCCGCAAAAGTAACACTGGATCTTTATGGGCTAACAATATCAAATGGAATAGAGCTTTACCCAACAGATCTAGAGCCAAAACTAGTTAAGAGTTCAACCTGCCTCCATTGGAAATAAGCGACCGAATTAGAGATGATGACTTCAATAATGATCTGAATAAAGACCACAGGCCCCAAAGTCCCCTCTCCAAGTTTTGTAGTCTTGTGATCACTTGTCAGCATGTGGCCCATGTCCTTAAGTCGATTCTTTAAACTGAAATAGTTGGGTTTCCTCACTTTTTTCCACGTGTAAAGTACTGTCTTCTCTTGATAAGTTGGTATCACTGAAATGAATCAGGAGGCTTTTTTTTTTAAATCCAGTAGTAGTGTTCCTAGTCTGCTAAAATGTGATGTTATTTGCTAATTTGATGGGATACTACAGGACATAAAATAATATGGATACAGGATGATGTAGTCTGAAAAGTCATTGTAAACATAATGAAATGCAAGGCAAGCAGTTGAAAAACATAAAACAGACATGCCTCTGCGTGCAAGCGCAGTATGGAAACTGTTTTAGTTTATTATGTCTCTTTTTTCTCAACTCATTTATAGACCTAAGAGAAGCTGACAAGTTGACTTATTTCTCTTTGCCATGTGTTAGATGAAGGTGGAATATGTGAGTTACTCTACTGGAATTTACCCCCATATGTCTCTGGGCTATTGAGTAGTGTTTCTCATCTGCTGCAATCCTTCAAAGTCAATCAGCCTTGGCCCATTTTTGGTGAAAACAGTTGATGCAAATAATTATTATCATTTGTTTGAATCTGTATAAGAGCCACAGGTAGGACAGTACAGTCAGTGTCAGGTAAGTCAGCTTCCAAAAGGCATAAACCGTCTTGTTCCACATTTTATTGTCTGACACGTCAAAACAGATCTACAAATCTACTCGCAACTTAAAACAAATGCGACAACATGTTTGCAGTTGCTGTTTGACCAGGGCTGACCACCTCTTGCCTTTGGCTTTTTTGAATATAATATTTCTTCTTCATTTTTTCTCTGTCGCTCGCCTTTATTTCCATCTGTGTTTTATAGTTCTTCCCTTTCTGTGTCTTGGTTTGAGGTTGTAAATGTTACACCCTTTGCCAGTGGCTGAGGAAACAGACAGACAGACAACACGACAAAACAAAGAAGCAATCTGGATTTACAGGCTGTAGTTTTGCACAAAGACGTCATCAACCGTGTCCTCGTACACATGTCAGACATTGTTACTTATCATTTAACTGCCATTTGAAAACACTTCAGGGACCAGTTTTATTTATAAACAGAGAATAATAGCAGATGTGGAATAAAGAGAAACACAAGTACTTCCGTGTGCAGGCATACACTCCCCATACGCCTGTATACAGATCACACGCTAACAACACAGATGCGAAAATAATGGCGCATAAAGACTCCACTCATTGACTCTATAAATGAAAGTGATGATCTATCCAGACCCAAGAGCACTCCAATTTCTTATAAACATGAAACTTGGGGGTTAAAATGTGCATTGTGCATCTCCCCTCTTGGCAACTGCATTACACTGTTAAATCTGAATAAAACAAAATAACAAATAAAAGTCACATCATGAAAATCCATCTCATACCAAAGGGAAGTTATACATGGAAAAGTCAGAATGCAGTTTCCCGTGGTGGCTTCCAAGGCAATATTTCACTTAATGTCTTATTAATCACTGCATTAAAAAACATCCTCAACAGTGGAGCCAGGAGATGTTGTGAAAGAGAAGGTTGATCTGTTCTGGCTGATTGGCTAAGTCCTACCACTGTGGATGGAAAAGTCACATCACAACAGGAGCTGCCTGGGCTGGCTGGCCAATGCATGACGACGGCCAACAAACGGAAGCACACGGACAAAGGGAGCACAACGTAAGATGTTTATGGACTCTGTGAGCAGATTTACAATGACAAGGCATCTGCTGCATGTATGTATGAATATCATTGGAAAAGAAGCAATGGGGAGGACATGCACATCCTACTCTCCAACAGAATGGGCACTGGATCAAAAAACATCCAAAGGACTAAAAAGAGGAAGAGGCTTGTGCTAGAAATGTTACAAAGCAAATAAAATCCTTCACCAAGAGCCATTTGTTCATGTACTGATCAGTGGAAAAAATATCAAAGTTTGGTTGATGTGACTTGATAAATTGAAAACAACATGAAATGAATATTTTCATATCAAAGCTGACCACCTACAGAGAGTATAGACCAGGGGCGTCAAACTCATTTTAGTTCAGGGGCCACATACAGCCCAATATGATATCAAATAAAATAATAACTTAATAACATCAACTTTTTTCTCTCTCCATGTTTTAGAGTGAAAACAAGTGCAATCACATTATGAAAATCACATCCACAAATTATGATTTCATTAAATGTTAATAACATGAAAAACCATGAACAATCAAGTGCAACTTACCATTTACTCGTGTACAGGTGACAGTGGATCTAAAAAGGCTCAAAACATTCACTAACAGGCAGAATATTATTAAATTTGCATATTCTTTCCTTAAAACATTTCAGGTTGCTAATATTTGTTCAGGCAATTCACATTTTTTTTAAAAGGATTGTTTGTAAATGTGAACATTTTTGTGAAATTTAACTTTTTAACACTCAATGAACATTTTGGAGTTTTCCTTATATATAGGTTACTATGACAGTATTTTACTGGTCTGACCCACTTGAGGTCTATATGTGGCCCCTGAACTAAAATGATTTTGACACCCTTGACTGTTACTATCTCAGTATAGTTTTTGCACCTCACAAATTCATCCCATGGGCCAGATTGGACCCTTTGGTGGGCTGGTTTTGGCCCATGAGCCATATTTGTAACACCCGTGGTATAGACCATAATGGTGCAGATGCTACTTTGCGCTATGGCCAAGCTCAGTATACTTTTTGCTAACAGGTACAGTGACATGGATGTTCCTTCTTCTGGGTCATGCAGTTTCCGCTGCTATCAAAAGCATGTACTCTGGGCTAGATTAATCTCCTGTCAGTTCCTTTGGCCAAAGTATCGGCCTAGATCTGGACTTGGTCCCAGCAGGGACCTTCAGTGGCAGCCCACAGGTCTCTGAGTTTAGTCTATGATGGATGAAAGGCTGAGGTTGAATTTCCCAATAGGGAAATAAAAATGAGCTTTATTTTCTGTTTTGATAATATTTGAGGAAAATGCCCTTTTTGTGAATATGGTGCATTATCTGTCGCTGTAATTCCCGCTTCCTGGTAAACAGACATCAATTTTTAGCAAAATGTCCCATAAACCCACTTTAGGCTGTCTGAACAGTTCAAAGTAAATTTTGTTTACAGCCAGACATTTCCCATAGTGGTTTTTACAGGCCAAAACACAGCCTGAAGGAGACAGAATAACTCATAAGGCAGCCAGAAACAAGAGTCCAAATGAATGCTACTGTCGCTTCCTGTCTGATGTGCAAACAGGCAAATGTTTTACAGCCAAACTCTCACACATCCGTAATCACACTTTTTATAAGGTGATTATAGGTTAATATTGTGTTTACACCTTCACTTGTTTAGCTGCCCCCTAATGACCAAGAAACTTCAGCTTTAAAGTTGAGAAAACTAGCTGTTTAGAAACGCCTGCATGAAAATTCTGGCAAATTAAAGGTTAACAAATGTCTTACTCCATTAGTTCAGTGTAAACACAAACATTTGACGTTCCCATGCATACCCATTGTTTTTTGTCCATAGATTGAATTAACTTTTACAGTTTAATTGTTTTATCATTGCCATAGTTAACACGTACTCACACATTCATGCACTTGTACTGTTTGAAGTGGAATTTTGTCCATAACAAGTTCTGCAAGTGTTTTTCTGCTAATTAGGCGTTAAAAAGCTGATGTAATGTTGATTACGAGCCCATCCTCCACAACTGTGATTCTGTTGTGTGGGTGTTTATACAAAACCTTCTTCAACATCTAGTTTAAGTGGGAGTAATTACTTTTGTGTTCTGTCAGACTCTGTGCACATATACAAGTGTACTTTGTGTGTGCATATGTTGATCATAAGTGGAGCAGGCTCCTGAAGCCCTTCATGGTACCCTGGATGGTAAAAGACTGTGGCAGATGTGTGAGGATGAGGTCACTCACGTGCTGTGTTAAAGACTTACACTGATGCTGAATCACCTCACATGGACACAGAGCAGCAGAGGGAGGGCTGAGAGGAATAGTGAGAGAAACAGACTGCATAATGTTGGAAAGCTGACAGAGAAAAATATTTATTAGTTAAATCTGTCCTGCTGTAATGAAGAATTATCATCAAAAATGGAAGATTTTAACTCGCAGCAAATGAACGAGGTGCAAGAAATTTGTCTCTGAGATATAGAATCAGTCATATTAATCAGTCTGTTTGTTTTGACACGAGCCACTGCAGTGGAGAAGCAGCTTAAAGCCAGAATCCTCATAGAAAAAAAGTGAGAGTAAAAAGAGAAACAGGCTGAGAAAGCGATGTAAAATAGAGTGGCAGGAGTTAAATGAACAAGAGGGATCAGTATGGAGGAAGCAGTAAGAAAGGGAATGAATGTGAAATTAGCTGGGACAGCAGGAAGAATGCTTTGAGGGCTTAGATTTTGAAGCCTTTCTCCCCGACTGCTAGTTTGACTGCCAATATTGCATCTGTTTCTGAACACCGCAGTGACTATGGAAAATCCCCTGGCAGTGGGAATCTCTATTGCACACAGACACACAAACACATGACCACATGAACACAAACATGGGCACCAGACCTGCGGGTGTACCCACTCCATATCTACGCTCCGATCTCTTATGTAACTCACGCTAACACTGACCTTTGCCACAGGCTTGGACGTTCTTGTCACTTAAGTTTATCCAGACTTCATCTCCTGCCACATCCTTTCTGGCCTCTCATGTTTTGCTCATCTAATTTCCCCACAAGCAAATACCACTTCATGCCACATTCGCAAGCTTTAAATTGATCAACAATCAGCGGTTGGTTCTTGTTATAGAGCAGCAGTCTAGACTTTCTTCCTCATTTCTTTTCAGTTTTCTCTATTTTAGACTTGTGAAGGCCCGGTGCAGGTGAGTGTGAACACAAACAATGCCTCTGAAGATCTGAAAGTATTTGTGTGAACCTTTTTCATTCTCTTTGAATGTTGACCTCAGTGTCTTTTTTTTTTCTACTCTTTTTCAAAATACCTTCTGTTGTGACACAGTCATTTTTTCCATGCTGGTTTCTGCTCCTACTTTTCCATGTGGAGATGTGTTTAGACAGACAATGAAATATAGCAGACCAAAATGATGAATGGATTTTGATGGATTCTTGCAAAAATACAGACAACAGTCTCTTCTGTCCAGCATGATCTCATTATGTACAGTATGACACATGAAGTCAACAGAGAGCAGTTTTTCAAATTAAAATAGCTTACTGTGATCATTCAATCCCACTATAAACCAGGTTTCAGGTAATGGCTGATGGGGGGTGAAACCTCCCCATGGTGCCTCTTGGGTAATGCTAACAACAAGAGTGAAGCTGTGATAGGCCTACAGTGCCAGCAGAGGATTTCTCAAATGCTCAACAAGCATGCCGACAGCCCCTAAATGGACAGACCTTATGGAATAAATCAAGATAGAAGTGCACGGGGAGGACTGATTTGGAGGCTGTCAACTCACAGGCCATAACCAGCAGACAGGCATCCCATGATAAGGCTTGGTGGTACTGTGCTTTCTAAATGTTTTCAATCATCCAGGTCTCTGGAGATCACAGATAACTGCAACTGCTGTTTGACAGTGACCATGTTTCACCTGAAAGACATGTTTTTTCTTCAACTCACTGTGTTCTGAATGTATAGAGATTGTATTTGTTATTTTCTATTTGTGTTTTGTTTCTTTTTTTTTTTTTTAATTGATTGGTTGAGAGCATGAGTTCGTATTCTTTCTACATCTTCCAAATACAGTATACCGTTGCCCATAAAGTTGGACAGAAATATTTTTACCTTTCTCATGAAATAATTATGACACTCAGTATGTAATTACTGTACCTGGTCAACGGTGATTATTGATGTATATAAATAGGAATAAAAAGAGGAACGTGTCTGAAAACAAAATGATTCCAAATTAATGGGCAACAGTGTAAATGACTAAATTACATAAAAGCTAATGGGACGTTCAAGGTCTGACACTTGAGCAACTTCTGTTATCTTCCATATACAGTATTATTTCCCCAACTATTTAACAACCCGCCAGTGTTGTGTGTAACGAGTTACAAAGTAGCACGTTACAGAAACGTAACTACTTTTTTCAGGTAGAAAGAAGTGCAACACGTTACTACTGAAAATTTGGTAACAAAACATAGTTCTTTTTCAGTTTGGCACAACGTTACTTTTCTTAGGGACAGATTTGACAAGTGTCACATACAATTTTTCCCCCAAAATGTTTTTTTATGCCCTCAGATTTACGTGCATGCTCCAAACTGTTGGGCATGTGCAAACACCTTCTTTTCGATGTAAACACCTGGTAGTCATCCAATAGTGAAACAGCTGTGCCTGTGCAATAGTCACAGGCTCTCATTTCACCTCATTTCACCAGGTAACTAAACAAGACTTGGACAAAAAATGATAAGAACTTATATATTTTGTGTTCACCTATATGCCCATAAGATGTATCGAGGCTATGTTATTTCATATTGTTTGACAGGGCTTAGTGGTGGTGCTGAAGCCTATAGTTCTCCAATGTTTTCTTGTCAAATGTTCTGTTTGTTGTATTTTTTATAACAAAGAGCACAAAAGAAATACCTGTTACGTTCTCCATAGTAGAACTTTGCGTAGCCCTACACATTTAGGAACAGATATGTGGTTCTGCCAAAAGCTGAGCAACATGAAAGTAACGTATAAGTAACGAGTAATGTACAATGTTACTTTCCATAGAGGGCAACTGAGTAAAGTAATGGATTACTTTTTAAAGAAGTCATGAGTAATGAGCAAAAGTTACTTTTTAACAGTAACTTCCCTAACACTGACAACTACTCACACCTGCAAGAGTTCTGTCAAACATATTATCCTGAATGATATTCCATCACCACAAACAAAAGCAAATGTTAGAGTCAGGTCCAAGTATTTGATCGGCAATTCACATTTTGTCATTTTGCCTCCATAGAACGCCACAATGTGGACTTGAAGCTTTATTTCAAGAGGTTTAACAAAATATTGCACTAACCATTTAGGAATTACAACCATTTTCACTCTACTGCCTCCATTTTCAGAGACTCTAAAGTAATTGGATGAACTAAACGTCTGGAATCCTAGAACGTCACCAAATGTTTCCTCACTGTTCAAATATTTATGGGCCTGACTGTATATGAGGTAAATGTTCACACTTTAAAAGACACAGTGACCTATACCAGTCAGGTTTCAGACATTTTCAGACAAGCTCACTGCTGTAGATATTTCAAGAGTCTCCGGTGTCACATTGCAACAAGTTTTCACCAAGCAAGGCTGGTGTAATTACATTTTAAGTCAAGAGACGTCTGCTTACTGACAGCAAAGATCTTGTTATTTTATTTCTCCTGTATGCACATCTGTCAAATATGCTCTTTTCAAGCCAATGTGCTAGAAGGAGATTCTCCATCATTCCACCACCAACCCAGAAAAAAGGTCTTCTACTGCTCCTGTTGACAGAGCCAGCTTTCCACAGCGCACTGGTAAAGGTTAAGAGGGAAAAACTGCAGACACACAACATGCTGGCCTATAAGAAATTACTAATAGAATTTATGTCTTGTTCCACCTCATATGCACTCATGAACATGCAAGTTTGATCAACATACCAAAGCTGAAATGTCACCTTGTTTGATCTCAACATCAGCAATTGTAAAAAGGTGTTTCTGTTTAACTGCTTTGATCCGTTTTTGTTTTTTTTTCTCTTTTGTTTATAGGCTCGCCACCGGGATTTGTTCCTTGGTTTAGTTTCCTGTGCCATGTTATTTAGAACTGGACCAAAGTTTTAATTGTGTGGAAAAGGGTATATTCATATGCTAATGTTACATAGATGTCACAAAAACAGGAGGCACACACTTTTTATTTGGCAAGTGCTGTGAGCTCAGACTCCTTTCATTACAAGTTGGAGGTTTTTTGTTTTTTATGTTTTATGCTGTATGTACTGCACTATGAGTTTTGTAGTTTATTCAGTGCCTGCCTTTAGCCCATAAAGACCCAAACATCCATCACCAACCAAAAGCATCTACTGATCTAAACTGTTTATTACCTGTTGATCCACTAATCCGATCAATCCATGTAAATAACTGGTGTAAAATGTAGTTTGTCATCTTTTCATGGTTATCAGATATGACCCATTTGGACGTTCAGAGGTTAGTTACCGTGGAAACACCATCATCTTCTACAACATTAATTCACCAGTAAAACCCATGAAATTGGATCAGTGACAGTAGATGGAAATGCTTGTTTTATGTTCAGTTAATGATAGATTTGACTGAAAAAGTCACTTTTTCTGTAGTTGATATAATACTCTCTACTTTAATCTGAGCTTTTATGAACATCTTCATGATCAGTAAATTAAATATAGGAAAATACCTGATTTATACTGATAAAATGCAAAGTACAGAAGATAATATTATAAGAAATGGTGATAAATCACTTAAGAAAAGTTAGATATAGAGAAAATTCATTTGGGAATGGACACAAATGTTGCGCTAGGCCTTTTTGGGTTAAACCAGCGTAGTAGGCATTTCTGGATTTATTAAGCACCACATGTCACAATTAGGATTATGTTCAGTTGAGTCCCCAAAGGTTTATGTCTGGAGTGTTTTGTCCATAAATTGTCAAATGTATTACTCACTCCCTTTTAAAGACAACTTTACAGCAATAAATCATACCATGTGTTGTTCTTAAAACTTTGCCAGCTTGCAGACATCCCATCTGTCAGTCTGGTACTGCTGATATACTGCAGCCAAAACTGAGACAGAGAGGAGATAGGTAAAAACATAAACAAAATTCTGTCCACACTGCAAAAATCAAAATCTTATCAAGTGTATTTTTCTCATTTCTAGTCAAAATATCTCATCACACTTAAAATAAGACATTATAACTTAGAGTGACTTCTCAGTGTAATACAAGAACTTATTTTTAGACAATAGATCTTGAAAATCTTATTTCAAGAAATCTTACCAGGATAATTTTCACTTGTTCCATTGGCAGATTTTTTTTTGTTTGAATTAAGCAAAACAAGATCTATTGTCTAAAAATAAGTTCTTATATCTCACTGAAAGGTTACTCTTTAGGTGATTATGTCTTATTTTAAGTGCGATGAGATGTTTTGACTAGAAATGAGAAAAATACACTTGTAAGATTTTGATTTTTGCAGTACAACTCTGTGAATGTGTGCCCTATTTGTTTTTGAGTAACTCAGCTGTAAACTCAAGCCTAGAGAAACTGCTTCTATTGCTACTGTCTGCCACCTGTGCCAGTTGTGAATACCTGGAGATGATGGTGGAAAAATGTGTTTTATGCATTTATGTGCATGGATCTAAAGTCTTGGAAGGCCACCCAGAGAGACTGGGATATAGTTTTCAATACGGCCAGTGAGGAGTAGCTTGTTTTTTTCAGCTCATCATCTTGAGAAAACTCCATCCAACACAGAAAAGGTCATGCTACACATGAAGGCACCTTATTGCATTATAATATTCAGTTTTTGGGCATCCTCCAGTTTCTCTCCACTTCTTTTTAGCCTCTTCCACTCTGACATCCTGAGTGCCCAGCCAAAGAGGATCTGCTGAGTGCTGACTCCCGCTAAATGACGAGAGAAGACGGCCAAATTTTGACAGAAAAAATTATCCGCTCTCTTGATTAAATCCAGTGGGATTATTGAATCAAAATCCAACAGACTTAATTGCCAAGATGAATAATATAGAAATTGAGAAAGCAGCTTTAGAAACGTTGGCCAAGACTAGATGAGGAAAATGAATGCTGGCACAGAAATAATTTCCAAACAAAGAGGTGTCTGGGTTATATAGATTTTCACTTCAAGCTTCAAAGGCTACTATAACATCGCTGCTTTGAAACCGTATACGAAGCCTCAGAGGTGAACCTTAATGAGTATGAATCTCTGTAGTTATTGTTAATTTTGCATAAAAAACAGTATTGTATGTTTCCTTGTATGAGCTATCTTTGGCGGCCAGAAAAGCATTTCATTTTTAAAGGAAAAGTCAGTGATCTCCATGTGGATTTGACAAACCTGGATCAATCCCACATAAACTCAAATGACCTCAGGCCTGCAGTGATTTATTACACACCGCTGCCTAAATGATGTCTACAAGCCTTTAGAGTCTGTTTCACTGGTGCAAGTGACTGTTACATAACCAGACCCAGTAACGCCCTCTTGCTAAAACAATCTGTTCCTCTCTTTCCTTTAGAACTTACTTATTCTCAGACAGAGTTCAGGTGCAGAGATGTTACTACAAAATGGCAGAAGATCCAAAGTCACACAGAGCTGATGAAATACCCTGTACACACCTATAGTCTATTCAAGCCCTTAAGGATGCGTTTCTGTCTGGATTTTTCAGCAGCTATGATAGATCTATCACCCCGTCGTGCTGAGGTACCAAAGCTTCCCACAAAACCCTGCCTCAGACTCACTGAAATGTTTGGTTCCTGGCTCAGAACAGCCTGGTGGAGAGCTCCTCCAAAGCACTCAGACTCAGGCACAAACCCAAACGGGTGCCCTGAATTTAGTTCTGTCACCTTCTCTGCCAGGAACAACGGACGGCGACTGCTGGAAAGGTTTACCTCCTTAATGTTGACACTTTTTAAAACGGCTTTCCAGACCAAATGGGACAATGACAGCCTGTGTAGGGGAAACAGCACAGGCAATTCACATCAATGTACAAAGTGGGAAAGCTTTGCAGAGCAGAGACTGTAGTTTAGAAATATGATGACAAAGCTGTCAGAGATGTGATGACCTTCATTCAGGATATTCTCTTGGAATCTTGGATCTTTAACAAATGAGCTTAATGCAGCAGAGCAACAGAAACACCAATTACCAGTCTATCATCCATCCAACCATTTAGACCTTGCACTGTCAGCAGGTTTCTCTGGCAAGTTGTGGCACAAAATTAACTCTCTTATGCAAGAAAAGAAAAAATATCAATGAGTGGTAATGCTGATCCCAATTTAAATAAGTAGTATAGTATCTGATGGATGCTGACTTCTTATGCCTTGAAAATCAGGATGTGAAATAGAGCCAGTGCATACTTGTGCGCCTACAATGAGAAACCACACCAAGAGCAACAGCTCATTTTTCTATTCACTGTTTGGAAGAAACTGATCCAAGATGAACCAAGCTCTCTTCAAAAAACATTTTCTCTAAAACATCTATGTCCCAGTGGTGCCATTGGTTTAGCATTCCATCAGCAAGCCAATATGTTGTTTGTGTGTGTGGATTTTACTTTTCAATTTGTTAAGATACTTTTTAGTTGATACAGATAAGATTTAGCACTACACAAAAAAGTAGAGAAAGATTACACAGAGAAATAAACTCTGTGACTGAGACATTTTTCCTATATTTTCCTCTATTTCTATCCCAGAGGTTAAAGAAACTCAATCCTGAGTGAGTTCCATCTTTTTTATGAGTTGAGGAAAAAGGAAACAATTTCTGGCGCACTCTAACTTTACTGAGCAAAAGTAGGCCACATCTAGAAAGGCAGTTGACTTTTCAGAAGCTGGCATTGCCTCCTAAATGAAAATCCGCCTTTGTGTGACTTGTTGCTGTGTTACTGATAAATTTGCATCAATATTTTGACATCCTTCCTAAAAACAGCCTGAAGCCAGTTGTCATCAGTTTATCTACACCTTCACTGCCTTTCAGCTGCAGCTGCTTTCTGCTGCATCAATAGCATTTGGATTTTTATAAGACCCATATCTAATTTTATTCAAAATCATTATCCTTGAAGCAATAGAATTATCATTGGTTTTGTACACTAACTGTTTTCAATTTCCATTCCCTTAGGTAAGTAATATCAGGAAGCCAATGATCTCACTGGTAAATAATTTAATCAAATCCTTTAATCAAGGGTGTTAATTTAATTCCCCAAACGGGAATCTGGTCGCCATGTGCTTCACTGAGTCTGAACTGAAAACTGGTTCATCTCTATATATCATGACACGGCCTCCAGGAAAAGGAAGAGATCTGAGAAACATGAACCACTGTCAGTCCTAATCACAGACAGGAAGAGGAGACGCTTGGATGACAAAAGACAAACCAGCTGGAAGCCATTTGTATATGATGCACACACACTTCATTTAACTGTCTGTATAAACACCTTAACTGACTACACACTGATGTTGGAAGTCACACACAGAGTTCAGCACCAGCTTTTTGAAACTATGTAAAGGTGAAAGGAAGATTACAGATTACATGTACTCATAAATGTAGAAAATGTATATGAGGGTCAATGTTTTGAATTCACAGTGCCATACATTCCCCCCTGAAATGCAATTAATTGTAGACTTTCTTACATATAAAGTGAGCATCATTTCTGAACTGAAGACATCGTCAGTACAAAGTATTGGACAACACCGCCACCTTCTGGTTGCAATGAAAACAAGCACAACTTATGGCTGAAGACATTTCCACGTGACATTAAAGTTAATTATTATAATTAGCTAACATTAAAGCTAGTCATAAATATGAGGCAAAATGACGTTCAAGTGGACAAGTGGACACGCAGATGTTATGTCACTAAGGTACTGGTTCTCAGTAAAAACAGCTTTTCAGCTTAGTATTACAGCTTTTAAAAAGACTAAAAACAATTCAGCATGCTTTACAAGAAAAACAAAAACCCTTAATCTAAAGCAGCAGAAAACTGATAGCAATCATGTAATTTCATTAGATAAAAATCAGAGAATTACAGCCAAACAAAACCATTTGAAGTGGATTTAGAAAACAGACATCTTACTCAACTCTCCAAATATGGTAATAATGTGTACTACTGTGACCAGTTTACTCAAGAAATAACTTCAGGTTTTATCTGTGACCTCCAGCTGCAGTCAGAGGTAATTTTTTTTCCTACCACAGTTCCCAGATGTATCTGTTTAAATTAGATTTCAAATCTGCTAACACACACACACATTATATACATACACACTGTATTAAACACCACAAATGAACAGAGAAATAAAACAACAATCAGGCTTATACAATTGAAATCCTATAACTTTATTATAATACATGAAAATCACAGCAATTACTGATTTTAGTGCGACTTACAATATTCTGACACACGGCTCACTGAATGTGCACTCTGGTTTTATGGTTCCAGGTACCATGACAGCTGTTAGCTTGACCTCCTGTGTTTTTGGGTTGATTTATTAGATAAAAGGTTGTGCGCTTTGAAAAATATTCTGTAATTGAGAACAGACCTAAGATAAAAAGCATTTGCAAACAAGTCTTACATTTTTACTAGTCTGTGTACATACATGGATGGTACATTGGCAATAAAGGCATCTGCCACATTGTGGAAAGTATTTTCAGGTTAATCTGATTTATCTCATGTGGAAGTCTAAATGATTTTAAGTCTGAATACACAAAAATACCACCACTGAAGATACTTCATGGAAGGTAAAAGTAAAAATTATTTGCAAAGACTTTTTGCACCATGGTCAAGTACATACTTTAGAGATTTGATTTACTTCTTGGCTGTTTGGAGACGCTCAGTCACATCTTCCCAGTTAATGACATTCCAGATGGCTTTCACATAGTCTGGTCGCACATTCTTGTACTGAAGATAGTAGGCATGCTCCCAAACATCAATACCAAGCAGAGGGATGAGACCTGAGATACACAGGATAAAAAAAATAAAAAAATCCCCTCTCAACTGACTGCATTGAGTGTGAAGGTAAAATACTGTACACGATGTATTACTGACCTGTGGATCCCTGCAGGGGATCCTGATTAGCACAAGCTGCGATGCGAAGCCTTCCACTCTCTTTGTCATAGCCTAACCAGCCCCAACCTGAGCCCTGAACTGCTATGGTAGCAGCAGACATCTTCTCCTTCATCTTCTGGAAGGAGCCAAAGTCTCGCTTGATGGCCTCCATCAGCTCCCCTAGAAAAAAAAAATTATAGGCAGATACTGTTTTAAAGCAAGTTTAACACATTTTAAGCAAATACAAGATTTTAAACTTACATTTCAGTCTTTTAGTATTTGGTTCACTTTAACTACAACATTTTGGAAAAGTCTGTGTGTTCACCTTATACCAACTGAAAATTATTACACATTTCTTTTTCCATATTACAAAATAATATTGGACATTTTACACTGGTTGCACAATTTGTGTAGAAATGTGCCTCTGCCCTACATTTAAAACAACTGTAATTCTAAATTATGAACATAATAAGATTACAGTGCTGGTAATAGAATGGTGGCTGAATTTGGACAGCTATTACTTATTTTGGTATTTATTAGTTTGACTAAAATGTTCAGCTGAACATTTGAAGGCAGATATAGGTTTATCCAAACTATTGTTACGTTATCAGATTTTTTAAATCCACTACTGGTCAACTTCTAAAGTGGGTCATCCTGTCCCACCACAGAATCGTCTATGTTTAGTTCATAAAATTCCTTAAGGCTTGTATCTAATGGACAAAACAGTTTAGGTCAGGGGTCAGCAACCCTGGTCCTAGAGAGCCACTATCCTGCATGTTTTAGATGTATCCCTCTTCCAACACACCTGATTCAAATGATAAACCTATCATCAAGCTCAGCCAGAGCCTGATAAGGACCGTCAGGTGTGGTGGAAGAGGGAAACATCTAAAACATAGTGGCTCTCAGGACCAGGGTTGCTGACCCCTCGTTTAGGTAAAATAAGTGATGCACTATACCAGGGGTGGGCAACTCCAGTCCTCGAGGGCCGATATCCTGCGTGTTTTAAGTATTTCCCTCTTCCAGCACACCTGGAAGCCATTACCTCACTATCAGGCTTCTGCAGAACTTGATGATGAGCTGATCACTAATTGAACCAGGTGTGCTGGAAGAGGGAAATATCTAAAACATGCAGGATACCAGCCCTCAAGGAGTAGAGATGCCCACCCCTGAACTATACCAATGTTTTGCGTGTATTACCGTCTTACCCTGTGGTTCTCCTCCTCCATTTGGAGAAAGGTTTGTCCAGAAGATAGTGTGGTTTATGTGACCTCCACCATTAAACTTCAATGCAGGCTGGAGGGCAACCTGTGCTGTCACATCTCCTACAATACAAATTGAAAAATCAAACTTGTGGTATGCACATACAAATGGATTTCCAAAAATAATTCTGATAAATGATACATAAAATATTAGCATGTGTAGTTCTTTATATTAGAGACTGATGTACTTATAACTTTGCCTTTGTTTTAATAAGTCTATTTTTACATCTGCAATTACAGCTGCTTTGCTTTCAGTAAGTTTGTGTTTGTACCCTTTGCCAGTGCCTCCTGATATTTCTCCTCTGTAATGTTGAGGTTGTTAACATATGTGGCATGGTGCTTGCTGTGATGCAGCTGCATTATCTCTGCACAGATGTGAGGCTCCAGGGCACCATAGTCGTAGGTCAGATCAGGGAGGGTGTGCTTCTGCCTTGATGCAGTTACCTGGCTAATGGTGTGGCTGAGGCTTGCTGCACACCTGAAAACAAAGAATACCCTAGATCATCTATCAATAATAAAAACGACATTGTCATGTTTGTGAGAGCTCTAAAACAGTACAATTGCAGCAGAACCATTACTTAATATTTTGTTTACAGAGCATGATAAAACTAACTCAGCCACCTGTGATGCCTGTGTGATGTAATTGTGCAATATTAACCAAGGATAGCCTGGGAAATGTTTATCAAAGTTTGAACAGCTTGAACTGTATTGAGTAACTTCCATGAATTAACCCATGTTTAGAGGCTAAGCTACAGTAGTAAGATATGAGCCAAATAAGATCCTAACCAAAACGCGAGCTTAGTATAAGCAAGTATCTACATTCAACAATCAATTTATAATTTACACGTAAGTCCGAGGATGCATGGATACTCAGTGGCTAAAACTATCTATGGTGCGCCACAGGCTAAGCTAACTGACCAAGTTAGCATCCTGGCTAGCTAATTGTTAGCCTCAGAATGACAACTGTCTCAAGTTCATGAACAAGCACTGCTCACAAGAGTCGTCTGTCCGCATTTCTGGTGAAACAGTGACAGAGTAATGGCACTTGATATGAACTTTACCTCCGTATTTGACCGGCTCTGCAAAGCATGTTCATAATAGTGATCACACAGGATAGACAGGACAGAGTAGATCCACTGGTAACTGCCCTTGAAAATGTGCGATTTCAACGTGACAGAGCAATGGGCCGTACCATTGCACTCATCCAGGGGTGTTCAGGGTGTGCAAGAGGTGAATCAACCCCCTCAGTAGTTTAACAGATACAGATGTCTTCTGTGTAAAGACATTTTCATGCAAACCCCAAACTACTTTCAAAATTGTTCCGACATATTAGAGTAATTATTTAGCCCCACCTCCCTATATTCAATGATTTTCTTTTTTCTTTGTTTATTTTATTATAAGCTCTTTTTTTCAGATTTTTCTGACTGCTACATATATATGCTATATTATGAAAAACTGAAACATGAACAACAACATGCTATTCATTTCCATCAGTGCATCATACCAGTTTTTGCATATATGCAAATAATGATGGTAAATTTTTCTACTTTGGTACCGTGCAACATTTTTAATTTATAATTAATACGGAGTTATGGTAAAAGATAAACAGCTAATACGTGGTTTTAGAAATTAGCGTCATTAAGAAAAGTGACACAAAGTAAGTGATCACATGACCATCTCTGCCCTTCCAGAGGCTAACCCAAAGATCGTCTGTTGTTGTTGTTGCTGCTGCTGAACGAGTAAAAATAATTAGGCCTTCGGTATTTCTATTTGTTGCATTTCTTGTATTTTTCGAAATACATGAACATTAGCACTTATACAAGCAACTCATCTTGACTGTAGGCTTAAAAATAAGGTACGAAACTCAGACACACATTTAGCATTACACAACTACTGTTTTATTATTTATTTTAACCTGTGATGTTTTCATTTTCTATGACAGTTTTGATGTCATTATAACTTGCATGTCACTTTAGGCCGGTGCAGATACTACACATGACTATCAGCTCTTAAATAAATAAATAAAGACGTAAGACGTACACAAGACATAAAAAGTTTTTAAAAAGTATAATTATCGATCATTTTAAAACACACGTCCACAACTTTTTAGTTTCCTAACATTTCGGCAGAGTGAGAGGTCATCTTTTCTTTCTCGTCTCTGGCTGTATTCCGCAGCAAACCGAGTGCGGTGCGGCCAGAGCCATTCTGCCCAGCCTTCGGTGAGAAAGATGACGACTACCCTGCGCCCAGACTACAGTACATAGATTCACCGATCATTTTAACGTTGTGGCGTTGTTTCTCCCGTCTTCTTTCGCCTAATTACGACCCGCTAAAGCCGAGCGGTCCCGGAAACATCGAGACAAACGAGTCGGGTAAGTGTTTTTGACGGTTGGAGGCCTGTTATCTGCAGCCAAAGAGCCCCGCTAGTGTCAGGAAAAGGAGCGCAAGGGAGGGAATCGTTTCCTTCACCGCCATTTTGTGATAACAAGAAGCTGAAAACAGAGCCAAGGATCGCACGCTGCTCGGATTATCATAAATAAGGCCTTGAGCACTCCACTATACTTAACTGATTTCCCCAGCGGAGTCTTAAATGGTACTAGCAGCCGAGAGTTAATCTTTGTTAGCTTAATTTCTATTCGGTGCTATCCATCGCCGCTGCTGCCACACCAGCTAACATTAGGCTCCATAGCGCTCATTGACTTCTTATGTTAACCTAATTGTGGTCATTCTTTTGGCTAACTTCACCATTGTATCCCTTTTCCTAACCGGACATTAACGATATTTGTCCCGTTAGCCATGTAGCATAGTTAATATGTCATATTAGTGTTTAACAGCGTGTGCTTTAGCGCCTTTTAGCAGAAGATGTTTCAGTCATTTTAACACGCGTCACCAATGCTTGAATAATCCTGTTTATCTCACATCTGCTTTTAGAGTTTCACAATGACCAACGAGGAGCCCCTACCCAAGAAGGTGAGTGTATTCGGCTTTTAAGAGGCTGTGTGCAACTGCATACGATGTAATCAGACCTCGTCATCTATGTTTTCTTATTTACAGGTTCGCCTCAGTGAATCTGACATGAAGACGCTGACCAGAGAGGAGCTGTGCACAAGGTAGATATAATTCCTCAACTGGAAATGAGTACATTGGAGGAAAAAAACCTGGTCTTCTTATGGTTCTACAATTGATGTTTGTACTTGCTTTCTTCGTAGGTGGAAACAGCATGATGCTTATGTCCAGGTCCTTGAGTCAAAATATGCAGAGCTTTGTTGTAAGTACATCTGCTGTTATATAATTGAAATCTAGTGCATTGTTTTTGCAAATGAATGTGTCAGTTTTGCTGCTTGTGAGAGACTTTTTAAGCTGATGTTGTTTGCTTTTCATCCTCTCTTGACTGACGTAGCCAATGATGTAACGGGGTTGAAGGAGTCTGAAGAGAAGCTCAAGCAGCAGCAGCAGGAATCTGCACGCAGGGAGAACATCTTGGTCATGCGGCTTGCCACCAAGGAACAGGAAATGCAAGAGTGCACAGTATGTATTTATTCATCTAATTACTATGCTTTTGACAGGATCTGGAGGGTTGTTTATCTCAAAGAAGCAGTCTCTGTTGCACCAGTTAAATTCATGTCAAATGCTCCTGTTTTAATGGTTAGTGCATTCAGTACCCCAGAGGTGTCATGTTATTGACGCATAGTGACACTCGAACAGTAATGTGTATGTTGTACTATGTATGTACAATTATTGCATAAGTTCAACTTTTTTGGGGCTGCAGCATTTAATTATATTTGAAACCAATAATCAAGGGTTGTTTACCTCATAAGAATGTAATAAATTCTATTCAGAATGGATATCTTGCTCCTCTGAATTACCCTGAAACTGCCTGTTTAGATTGTCAAAGTACCAGCCAATATGCACACTGTGTTTTAATGAAAGATATCTAAACATGAATTGTTCAGGGTGTATGTTATAAATAGAAAATATAATTGACATTGTTGTAGGTCTGTGCCAAACACTGTAGCCTAAAGCTGTCTAGCAATGTAGGCTAAAGGTAAAGCTTCTCAGTTACTGTATCCTTGTTCTTCTCAGATTGACAGCACAGTAGATCACCTACTGGCTTTATGGTAGCACATGCCATTCTTATAGGGAGACTGAGGTGAAGCCAGTGAACACTGTTGGTTAAAGGGGTAGCAGAAGTTTTAAACCCATTGACTAACTTTGATTTGCGTTCCCTTAATTTCTTAACCTCACAGAGTAGGTTTTCTTCTTGTGATGACATATTTCAGTTCTGTTCTTAGGCATATAATTTACCACTGCTTGTAGCATAAACATATTAATTGATGTTTAATTTTGACATCTTGCCTTTGGCAGGTGAGTTTTTGTTGTAAATTTTTCTGATCTACTTCAGAAAAAAAAATTTCTCTTGTCCACAAAGACAGCTTACAACATCTAACACCTTTTTATGGATTCCAGTTGCTCTTGATAGTTAATTAGTTATCTGTTTAGAAATTGTAATGTTATAAAACTTTATGCAAGGCAGTGTTAAAAATAACTTATTCCACAAGTGAAAATGCAACATGCAGGAATTATTTACATGCCACTTGCTATAAATAACATAACTATTACTAACTATATCTAGTGTTAATCAGCAATTTTCAAGTATACACTTTGGTACAAATTCCAATGAACTCTTGATTTTATATTTTGTTAGACTTGACTGATGACTAACACCTGTTTGCTTTATTCTGCAGACCCAGATCCAGTATCTCAAGCAAGTCCAGCAGCCCAGTGCAGCCCAGTTGCGGTCATCTATGGTGGACCCAGCCATCAACTTGTTTTTCCTCAAAATGAAGGCTGAACTGGAACAGACTAAAGACAAACTGGAGCAGGCCCAAAATGAACTGAGTGCCTGGAAATTTACACCTGATAGGTAAAGACAATCAAAATAACCCCCACCCCCCCAAAAAAGTCAAGACTTTCTCACGTCCCCCTACCCTCACTCTCAC
This sequence comes from Apogon hyalosoma, assembly GCA_037367295.1. Classification (NCBI taxonomy): domain Eukaryota; kingdom Metazoa; phylum Chordata; class Actinopteri; order Kurtiformes; family Apogonidae; genus Apogon; species Apogon hyalosoma. The sequence goes on from JAPQRP010000018.1 coordinate 30,360,512, forward strand.
TGCAGGCATGCAGGAACAATGGTGAGGGGGAAGGCTGACAAATGCTGTACTCACCACGAGACTCAGACTTTACAGAAAGACAGTCACTGCAAAACAAAACCGCCATGTTTTTGTACTCTTGCACTTTCCCAGCTACATATCACATAACATAAACTGAAAAGACAGTATGGTCAGGTGACACTTGTGTTTCAGCTCTCCCCTCGTATCCCCTCACCATCCAAGGGCCTGAAGGAGTGCGGACTGTTCCTGAAGAGGTGGTCACTCACTTCCCGACATGGATATGCCCTCCCTGCCCCCGCAGCTCATACCAGACAGTTCACATACTAAATAGGGGGTTAAGGTGGAGGTTGAGTCAGGCAGGGAGCATCCCTAGCCTAAAACATCAATTGAACATTTCAAAGACAGTTTCCTAAACTTGATTTATAAAGACATTTAACTGTGGATTACCACCACACACATACCTGCTAGTCTGCCTGAGAAATGTAAAGACTTTTGGGACAGTCTAGATACTTTGCAGTAACATGAGGAAAGTTCTAGGATTTAAAAGTTAAGACTTCGGGGGGGAAGAGTCACTAGAAATGATGCTAAGACTGTGGGTGGAGTCAGATCCTCCGTCCACAAAGGACTATGGTTCAGGCACGAGGGTCCAGACGCCTTTTTCTTTGAACATGGGCCCACTCACGGTAGAGTGTATTTACATGTTTTATTTTGTGACTTGTTTCGTTTTATTGGCATTTCATTTGCTCTTTCTCTTGTTTCTCTGAAACGAACACTTACTGCAGTGAGTTAACCAAGAAGCACAATTGGCTTTGATTGCATTTACAAAATTATATGTGTAATGTTATGATGAGTTAAGTTTTTTGCTTAACTCCTCTAACACGTTTAAACACACTGCTGTAGGTGCACTGAGTCCTGTTTTCAAGTTGTGAATGCAAATGTCTTTAACAAGTCATGTTATAAGTTGATGAGAATGTATTTATTGTATTTCTGTGTATTTTTGTCATTGACCTCACAATCTCTCCCTCAGCCATTTAGAGTAAGAGCAGATTACACTTTGAATCTCATATGTGCAGCACAAATCTTTAGCTATTGTGTTCTTAAAACAGCTTGTTAATTTTTTACTTGTGTCTTAACACAAATTCACCCTTTCAGGTTTCTCACAAGTATGTGAGGAGTGAGATTTTAATTGGTAGGATATACAAAGATTTGGAGAGCTTAAACATAATGCTTTCCAGTGCTTGAGAACAGTTGATGGTTATCATAATTCCTGAGAAAAAAATGCAGTAAATGTACTTAACTGATACTGTGCATAATTGCATTTTTTGTGACAAGTAGTTATAATATGGTTTTGATTAGTTTTTGAATGACAGGAACAGTCACCACTTTGTCATGATTTCTGCTCTCAGAAAGTACAGTTACTGAATAATTTACTCACTCAAAAAAGGTTTAGCACTTGTTGATTACATAGATGACTGCTAATGTTAAGAGGTGTGCTGGACTGTTGCATCATTGATCTGTAATGTTGAGAAGCAGCCTTTAAACATTTTTTTTTTTTATTGTTGAAACACTTTTCTCTCACCTGCACGTACCTGGTTCAGCCATGTGCTTTAATATTTTTTCTCATGGATTAGAGTTTTAATATTTTGGCTCATGGTTTACTGTTAATATTTAAATGTAGGTTTCTTGCAGCTCACTGCAATACTACCTTACATTTAAGGGATTTCATCTTTTTTTTTTTTCCTTTCATCACTTTTTGCACTTGCTAAAGTGTGAGTGCAAATCTACATTTGAGAGTTCTGTAACAGAATGCTATTTATGTATAGTAGTCTTTTTAAGGTACTACTGGCATTGTTTCTTCACCGTAATGACAGTTGCTACAATTCCATGTTAATATGTGGATACATCTAAGTTTGGGTAGGTTTAGGCAACAGCAAAGACCACAAATTACTAATGATACATAAGGACCATTTAAGTTTGGTTTTCAGAAAGGAAGTAATGGTCATTGGTTACTACTTTTTAATTTAAATTAATTAATTTGAATTTCATTGTGTAGATGTGTCAATGGTTTCATACTTTTTTTGTCTAACTTTGATAGATTAAGTGAAAATCTTGTGACTAACTAGAGAAGCATTTTACAAGTTTGAAAGTTCACTGTTGACTGGTGTTGGTGGAGTAGAAGCAGTTAAATGGCATCTCTGTGCCTGTTATGTTTGTCTCCTGGTTCACTATGTGATGTGAGGCTTATTTCCCTTACAGCCAAACGGGGAAGAAACTGATGGCCAAGTGTCGAATGCTGATTCAGGAAAACCAGGAGTTGGGTAGGCAGCTGTCCCAAGGACGCATCGCTCAGTTGGAGGCAGAGTTGGCGCTGCAGAAGAAGTACAGCGAGGAGCTGAAGAGCAGCCAAGACCGTGAGAACATGAGCAACATCCACATCACACAGGCTGTTTTCTCTTGTTCAAAGATGTGTTCTACATTTTACTTTTGTTTGATCTGTTTTCTGATTTGTCCCCTCAGAACTGAATGACTTTATCATCCAGCTTGATGAAGAGGTTGAGGGGATGCAGAGCACCATCCTTGTCCTTCAGCAGCAGTTAAAGGAAAGCCGTCAGCAGCTCTCCCAGACTCAGGGGGCTTTGGCTGGGGCTGGACCCAGCAGGACTTCACCGACTGCCTCTGCTGAACCATCCACTCTGCCCGAGCAGGCCAGTGCACCCTCTGAACCAATGGGCAAAGACTACGGGAGGGTCTCCAATGGACCAAGCAATGGCAACTCTTCCCAGAGGAGTGAGACCACTACACCCAGCCTGTACCGAGAGGTCAGCAGCACGGAGGAAGACTTTCCCATGTCCCCCATGGTTTCAAGCCCTGGTGAAGGTGAGACCAAACTGTCCAACCACTCGGAGGAGGCTTCAGGAAGTCAGACTGGTGCTGTGAGAGCTGGAGGACCTGTGGGTTTTGGGAGCCAGCTGAGCGCAGGGTACGAGAGTGTAGACTCTCCAACAGGCAGTGAGACCTCATTGACTCAGCACTCGAATGACACAGACTCCACCACCGACCCCCATGAGGACAAGGCTGCCCTGGTGACCAAGGGCACCAGGACTGCAGGGTCACGGCATGCTCAAAATGGCCTGGACTCCAACACAGGCGATAGTGCGGTTTTGTAATGTACTCTGACATGTACTGTCTTTTCTTTTTTTATACAATATACAAACAAGGCAACAAATGCATAGTCTGTAACACAGCACTGCTGTCCAACACATTTTGTTCTCACCCTCTTCCCTTGCCTATTGTGATGCCTCTGTCACATTTGTGTTGCTAAATGGGGATATTCTAAGAATGGGTTAATGTTAGATTTGACATGAGTGGATGTATGATTTAAAACTAGGATGTTTCATTCTGCCGTTTATCTAAGCACGTCTATGCTGTTCTTGTTTGAGGTCGACACTGAATTCAGGCATCATCTGGTGTTGTAACTCATCAGTCAGTAAAATCACTGAATTACAGTAGCTTCGCAATATTCAAGGTCATTTTTAGATGTTGGCCATTTTTTTTCAATGCAATTTTAATTTTTCCATCGACAAACAAAAAACTGTTCGGAAGATTCTGTTGAATTGTGAGTAGTTTATATGCGATGTTCATATTCTGACTTCAGTCCTTTTCATGTACTGACCAAATACCAATAAAGATTTTTAATACTATGAAGTAAACCTTTATTGCTCAGCAGTACATTAGCATTAGAACTCTGGTCCTATATAAAGTATCAGTTACAATAAATACTGTGAACACAGGTTAACTCTCCCAGTGAGTGTTTGAGAAATTGGGTTTTAATGTAATGAGCAATCTTTTAAAGCTACTGTATATATTAAATCTATAATCCTAAGTATGTATGGTGCTCTAATGCATGAGCAAAATATAAATGCACACTTTGGCTGTAGTATTTACTATAGTGTATCAATTGATTAGGTCAGAGGGCTTAATCGAAGGTTTTAATGAACGAGTGTTTGACCTCCGAGACACGTGGTGGCGCAGTTGCGCAGTTCGCCACCATTTGCCGGTGAGTGTATCCTGGTCTGTGTGAGGCTCATTCAGTATCAACAGTGCACAGTACACCGTGGACGCAAGAACAGAGCCTTCAACCACTGACTCCAGCCTTTATTAAAATGAACTCCGAGCCTGTTGTCATCGTATCTGCTGCGCGGACACCAATTGGTAAAGTGCAACATTTATTTGTATAATTAACCGGGAAAGAGAAAAGCTTAAATACTGTTAGCTACTTTAGCGTCGCTTTACTGCACATCAGGTTTTGAGTTGGTGCGTTGGTCAATCTAATAGTGTAATACAAGAATTCATATTAAATATTAAAATAATTTTCTGTGATTTGTACATGTAGTCAAAGACGTTTATGTCATGGATGAGTTTTTTATTTGCTATTTGTCGTAGTTAATTTGGCAAAGTGTTTCGCACGGCTGTAACTCAACGTTAAATACGTAGAGCCTTACGGAGCTCTGATTGGCTGCCTCGTGTGTCCGGAGCATTTCCAGAGTTGTGATTGGCTGACTGCTCATAGTGCCACGGAATGACACTTGTCTCCCATTGGCTACTTAAAACATGCCCAGTGCGGGTCAAGGTGGGCGTGATAACCTATATTTAAGTTATTATTGGTAATAATAATAATAAGCCAGTTATTGTGAAATGTGAAAATAGTTTTGCAGTATTTTATGTCATGTGGAGATGTGGAAATTTCGTGTTGCTCCGGTGGAGAGAAGAAAAAAATTAATTTGTTGCTGGGAAAATGATGTGTATATGTTTTGCGAACTGTGTGGGTGAAGAAGCACGTATGAGGTGTTGCTCCTGTTTTCAAAGCTGAGTTTTGTCTGTGTTGTGACTCCCTCTGGGCTCCAGAGTCAGGGGGATTGTCTTTGTGATCAGCCAGCAGGTTGTTTGTGCATAGTTCATATCATGCCATATTCATTGGTGTAGATAATGATCAGTAGCTCGTGGGTTAATAGAAAAATCAAATTGTCCATTAGACACACAAAAAATTAAAAAACAAACAGATTGATGCTGCCAAAACTAACTAGAATGGGAACTTTCACTGTACTTTCTATGTTCACAATAGATTAGTTAATAGAATATAACAGTTATTAAAAAAAACAAAAACACCCCTTAATATAGTTGGCAGATTTTGTCGCTGCTTCTAGACTGCTTTCGATACACCTGTATTGTCTATATCAATTTGAGTGCCTACTCACATTTGTTTTATCCATTTTTACCAAAGGGTCCTTGAATGGTGCTCTGTCCACGGTGCCTCTGCATGACCTGGGTTCAGTGGTGATCAAGGACATCCTGAAGAGGGCTGAAATAAAGCCAGAAGAGGTCTCTGAGGTTATCATGGGACACGTCCTAACAGCAGGTAAAGGTTCAGAAATGTATGACATAAGGGTGCTCATACATAGCAGTCAGAGATGGTATATTTATAAGGTATTTCTAAATATGCTTTGTTTGACTTTATTATCTTCTGCTCTGTCCTTGAGGTCAGGGACAAAATCCTGCACGTCAGGCCAGTGTTGGGGCAGGTATCCCATACTCTGTCCCAGCTTGGAGTTGCCAGATGGTGTGTGGTTCCGGCCTGAAGGCTGTGTGTCTGGGAGCTCAGTCCATTCAGACTGGAGAGACCACTGTGGTAGTTGCAGGGGGCATGGAGAGTATGAGCAGCGTAGGTATTTACATGAGGGCTACCAGAAGACAAAGGATTTTGCATTAGTTAGAAGGATGGTGCAAATGCACAGCAATGCATTTTTGTTCTCTGTAGGGGACAAGAATTTCACAGTGTAAATTAAAAAAAAAAAAATGTCCACTGCAAAGGACACTCCATAAAACAAATAAAAAATATATCTGAAAAAACTGTTGCATCATGCTGTTTCCAATCACAGCAATTATTTAATGCAAAAAACCCCAAAAAAACTTCTACTTTCCTGGGTCTCAGGAGGATAGGGTCATGTTATTCTCAGCCAACAAACCTGAAACTCAGAACTTCCCCTAGTTCATATCATGGGTTTTCTTTTTGGGAAAACCTCAATTAAGTTTGGATCCTAAAGAATCCTGAGGCTCTACTCCAAATGTTTAAGTAAAATTTAATCATTAGTACATCCAGGCTTAGGATCAGTATTTCATCACTGGATTGGATCTAAATGTGTACTTGACAACCAAGAAACTGTAGGGATAATTTGCAGCAGGAACTCTCCAACTATAAACAGTTGTTTAACTCAAATGATTACATATAACTCATTGCCTGAAAAAATGTGTGCATTTCCAAAATGAATATCCATGACAGTATTGACTTTTCTGAAACAAATAAATATAGGTTAGGAGCTGGAAAACACACAATGAATTTTTATATATATATATATTTATTTATTTATTTTTAACTGGAGGAGAAATTGTCGAAGGTAATTGCAATATTTTATGGACAATTGTTAATATTCATAGCCAATAATATAACCTAATTACATAGAACTTGAACAAAAATATTTTAGGATGTTCTGCATATGACCTCCAAAGAAAGACTAAAGTCATGCTCTTTCTATTTTTCAAAAACAGACATCTGTAGTGTACATGGCTGACAGACATTTGACATGTTTGCTTCCTCTTTGACATCCCAGGCTCCTCATACAGTACAAATGAGAGCAGGAGTGAAAATGGGCGATGCCTCCTTGCAGGACTCAATGGTGGCTGATGGTCTGACAGACGCCTTTCATGGCTACCACATGGGCATCACAGGTGAGGCTGGCCAAAATAAAAAAAAAGAAATCTGGATATACTGCTCTATGCAGGGTGTTTTGTTATAAATATAATAAATGTATTTGTTTTAGCTGAGAATGTGGCAAAGCAGTGGGGTATCACACGAGAGGACCAAGATCTGTTTGCTGTTCAGTCCCAAAATAAAACCGAGGCTGCTCAGAAAGCAGGACACTTTGATCGAGAGATTGTCCCGGTCATCGTGTCATCCAGGAAAGGCAAGGACTTCCCCAGAGATTTATTATCTAACTTGGCTTATCTCTCTTTTACATTTACTGTAATAGTTTCTGCTGTTTTTCAGGTCCAGTGGAGGTGAAAGTGGATGAGTTTCCTCGCCATGGCAGCAACATGGCCAGCATGTCCAAACTCAAACCCTGCTTCATCAAAGATGGCACGGGCACTGTCACTGCTGGCAATGCCTCAGGTTCCTTAGTTTATTATCTATTCCATAGTGGTGTTTATCTTACAGGCCAGTCTCATGCCTGCCAACAGACAAGTGTTGTTTATATTGTTGGAATTTCAGTTACTGTAAATGTAGAATAGAGATGAATATGTTTTTTATTGCTGCTATTTCAATTGTATTATAGGTATTAATGATGGGGCAGCAGCCGTTGTCCTAATGAGCCAATCAGACGCTGTGAGACGTGGATTGAAACCCATGGCCAGAATCGTATCATGGGCCCAAGCTGGCCTTGACCCCTCTGTCATGGGAACTGGGCCGATACCAGCCATCAGGAAAGCAGTAAGAAACCAGAGGCTGTTAACTGTAACAGTACCAGAGGAAGAAGTAGTTCATTCTTCTCTGCTTCTTCAGATAGATAGCTACACTTCTTTTTTCAAACACTGCCATTACTGTCCTGGATTAAACGTTTAAAATTTGTATTTCATATAATTATGAAATGTATATATTGTTTTTACTTTGCTTTAATTCATCTGTTGGACTTCCACTATTTAACCCATGATTGAAGCACACATTCTTTTTTGAGATGTTCTGACACGATGCATTTTTAAATTAACTTAAATTATATTCTCCCCATCTCTCTCTGAAAACAATTTCTGTATTTTATTTGGAAGTAAATTATGTCTTTCTTTACATATTAGTTGTGCTTTATTACACTGAATCAAATCTGGAAATTTTAGAGCATGTATTTTGAAAGGTTTTCATTTGTATGGTCTCTATTTTCTGTGTTATTTATTTGCCTAATGGCCTTTTTCTGCATTGTGTATATATAGTATGTACATTGTCTTATATGTATGTATCTATGCCTTCTTTTAGGTTGAGAAGGCAGGCTGGCAGCTAGACCAGGTCGACTTATTTGAGATCAATGAAGCATTTGCAGCTCAGTCTGTTGCTGTGGTCAGAGAACTTGGCCTGAATGTAGACAAGGTAAGTCCCACGAACAAAATACATGGTGCAATTTTATTTTTTTATTTAGTTATTTTTTATCATATTTATATAAACCGAGAACTAAAGTGGGTTACTGGTTATGACCTATAATGCACTGTAACTAGATTGATAGGCAGGAGAATAATATAGAAAAATGTCATTGAAAACAAAAACAGAATTGGCATCCTGTTTTTGCAGAAATGGCTACGTTTAAAATATTCCAGATTTTTTTTTTGTCAATTCCACTAGTTGAACAGGACATACAGTGTATATACCATGCAATTTCAAAAAGAGGTAAAAAGAATAAGTGGCATAAAAGATATAAATCAGATCTATTTATAGTAGCAGTGGTAGTGCATTACAGCAACGATATGACGTGAGGAGGCGCATAATGAAGAAAACGGTAGTAGTGCAATGTCTAATAATATGTAGAGGACAGTCAGCAGCAGATGTGAGAATATCACAGATAGTAGGCCTGAGTCTTATATGCAGGTATTTTATGTCAGCAATTTTGTGTTAGATTTACATCCTTCATGTGCCATCAGTGGAAATTTTCATAACAGAATTGAACCTTAAACAGAAACTGATCCTGTAATTGTCCACTTCTCAGGTGAATGTAAGCGGCGGAGCCATTTCATTGGGCCATCCTATCGGCATGTCTGGCTGCAGAGTGCTGGTGACCCTGTTGCATGCCCTTCAGAGGACTGGAGGACATAAAGGTGTGGCGTCCCTCTGTATCGGAGGAGGCATGGGCATCGCTTTGTGTGTGGAGCGAGTCTGAGATGATGTAATTATGCTTCACAGATTGCACTTAATCTTAAATGTAAGGGATACTGAAAAACCTTGTTTACAGAGCTACGTGATATAATTTAAAATGTAAATTTATGTGATTCTGTTACTGTAGAATTTAGGGTGTGGAGATTGTCGTTAGTCTCAGCATAATTACCTAAATCACATTTTTTTTTCAGGACATGTGATGATGCAAAACAAAGCGACCGTGTTAAGAGTAAAGTTATGCAGATACCACAATTTGGCCAAAAATATGACTTTGGCAATTATGCTATGAGGGTAATGATGTTATAATTATTGGACCTTAACCGATAACTAGCCATGCTCACTGTGAAAACTTTAATCCAGCCTTTCTCAGGTGTTTTCTGCAAACCATGACTATTTTCAAGAAGTCTGATATTGGCAGTGGTGAATCCCAGCTCCATAAAGTAAAAGTTCTGCCATGTATGCTGAGCAAAAATATTAACACACCATGTACAATATTTGTGCAACATGGGACGTGTGGCCCAAAATGAGCTCATGATGTCTTATAATTGTAAAACATGGTTAATTCTCTTGATTTGTAAACAAACTTTGTGTCCATTTCTGCGAGTGAGCACTTGCTCAGTCATCCAGTGACTCCACCCACAACACAGCGGTGGCATGTCCAGATGCTGCTCAAACAGTTGTATTGTTAATAGTATTCAGGCATTCCTTACACTGGGGACAATTGAAGGACATCTTACAATGTCACATTTCCTCAGATGTCACCATGCCACAGATCGCAGATCATGTGGGAATGGTTCTGGGTAACATCCCACAGCTCCATGTAACCCTCAAAGAGGAGTGGAATAACATTCCATGGGCCACAATTGACAATATGGTCAACTCAATGAGAAGATGTCGCTCTACAGGAAGTCAGTGGTGGACACAAAATATCAAGTTGTGATTTTTCATCTGGCCCCCACTGTGTCCACATAAATGTCCCTGAATGCCAGACGCCACCATCGTGTTCTGAGAGTAATCTGTACCACATTGATCAACAAATTCAGTTGTCAGCAGTTTTACATATTGTGCAACACCCAATGCTATTATAAAATGTAAAGTGTCGCATGGTGCATTTATATTTTTTGCACAGTGTATTAGTTCGAACCATTCCCTGAACCAGCCCATTTTGATGAGCACACCTCATCCAGGTAGATGGGATAATTAGTGGAATCCCATGTGTTTAGTGAACAGGTAGAACCAATACATGACAGGACTTTTACTTTATGGAGCTGGGATTCTCAACCACTGGATGTTGGTACCAGTGATGTACATTTAGTCATTACTCACAATCTGTAAACCCACTGTAATAGCTTAACTGTTTAAGGGTGCTTTCACACCGCTAGTTCGATTATTTGGTCCGCACCAGGCAATCAAATTGTTATTATGCATCATATAGACTCCAGTGTGGGCTGCTTTCACACCTGCAAACGAACCAAAATTGGTCTGATTGACGTTTCATCAATGTTTATCTTCCGGTAGAAAAAAGTGCCAATTTGGACTCACTATGGAGCAACACGGTGGCACATTGGTACTTGCTCTGATCTTTGTATATTACATTCTCTGTATAGTACAGAGCCCGTGTGGTGACGTGGGAAAAAAAAAAAAGCGCGTGCACGAATTAAACGTGTGCACGAATTCATAATTAAATGTGCATTTTATTATTTCGTGCGCACGTTTCTTTTTTACGTCACCACATGGGTTCCGTAGTATTGGCCATTTTTGGCCAAATATTGGAGAAAGAGTCGCGGCTGCGTCTGGAGAACGATCTGCTGATGCTCTGGAGTCA
>JAPQRP010000018.1:30390099-30402909 GCA_037367295.1 Apogon hyalosoma
ATGTTCCACAATTACTTTCCTCCTCAGGTTCTTCACACTTTCTCTCCAGACTCACACTCAACACAGGAGGCATCTGTTTTTCTGATTTAGGCAGATCTAATAACCTAAAATACGCTCACATTAATCATATATGAACGGTTATTTTAAAGCGGTCACAATCAGGATGTGAATATTTGCCAGAATGAGCCTGTGCAACATAAGACTAGAGTTCAAACCACATGTGAGCTTCATTAATCCACTGATTCACATAGAGCTCTCTGAACCGACTCCAGGTAATTAGGAAATATCCAACGCCTGGAATTGGTGGAAATAGTCCAGGTGCAGTGGGATTTCAGGTCCATTCCTTCATATTTTGTGTGATGCAGCTGTTATGGCGAACTCATTGTTTCTCCGTTCTTCAGTGAGTGCTCTTAAAGAATCCTAATCATGAATGAAATGCAAATATTTACCCCCCCACCCCCAATAGGGGAGGCAAGGGGTGTTGTTTTTGGTTCGGTTTGTTTGTTTAACGCTGATTGAATTCATAGCAAATTGGTTTTATCGATTGCCAGTGACCTAGAATAAATGTCATTAGATTTTGGGAAAGGTAAGTCAAAGTTTAAATTTTTAATGACCCCCCCTTTACTTATAATGGGCAGAATTTTAAATGTTTGTAGCAGCAAAACTGTTTGGTGAATTCATACCAAACTGGGTTCATAGATTGACAGTGACTTAGAACAGATGTCGTTATATTTTGGGAAAAGTTAACATTTTTATGAATTTTTAAAATCTATTTTTCCCCATTTACTTATAATAGGCACAATTCACATCTGTAACAGCAAAACGACTGGTTCAATTTATACCAAATTTGGATTATAGAATTGGAAAGTGACCCAGACTAACTGTCATTACATTTTGGAAAAGTAGGTCAAAGTTTACATTTTTTATGAATTTTTTAACCCCACCCCCCCACCACCACCACCTTACTTACAATGGGTGATATTTCACATCTGTAGCAGCAAAACTATTCGGTGAATTCATACCAAATTGACTTTATAGATTGCCAGTGACCCAGAATGGATCCTCATTACATTTTGGGAGAAGTAGGTCAAAGTTTTAATTTTTTTATGAATTTTTAAAAATCTTCCCATTTACGTAAAATGAGTGAGATATGTGAAAGGGGCGGGGTCTGTTGTGCCTGGCGCCACTTGTTGACTTTTTCTTACAAATGAGCACGTTTCTCCTTGCTGGCATTGTCAGTTTACAGCTTTATTAACAAGAACAGATGATGGGTGCATAATTTGGAGAAGTGACATTTGCTGTCAGCAGTGCATTTCTTTGAGAAGCGCCCATACATACAAACAAACAAACAAACAAACAAAAAAAAACAATAGTGTTATATTTAATAAGGGATTAGCAAGAGCTTTAAAAACAAACATATAAAACACTGTAAAGATTTTAATAAATGTTAGCAAAATACATGCGTTACTGGGCTACCGTTCTGAATATCCAACTGTTCTGACGTCTGACAGACTACTACAGTCCAGTTTGCATTAGGCTGGCGCCCTCTACAGGCATCTCAAGGACTAGTGCGTAAAGTGGGTAAAGTGCGAGTACAAATTCTGTTGCACAGAAATAATGCAATATAACCGACAACCTGCTTCTTCTTGTATGGCTATAACCGCAAGGCAAGGTGGTGAAACATTTTCAATATATATATAACATACAATAATAGAAATCTATTGTGCATATTTGTTTTCATGAAAATATACTTTCTAAACCATTATACCGGAGTGTTTTTAGCACAAATCCATGCAAAGCTAAATATCTGTTGACTTTATCCCCGTGTAGTGGGCATCCACAACAACAAACCATTTACTGTGGCAGATTATTTCATTAAGGCTTCATCATCATCATCTTCTTGTGTAATACAGTAGGAGTTACGACGTCTATCTTGAATTGCAACCTCCACTTGATACCGCAGTGTTTCTCGTGCGGCTACCCAAGCCTTGTTTGGTCAGATGTTGACGTGACGCAGGAAACGCCGCAGTGATTGTCCATCTCGCGCGGTGCACATGGCAGGCAGGGGTACGGGGTCCGTCTTGTGCTCTACTATGTTGAAAGTGCACTTCTTTAGGTGGTCCGACATGCTGGGGTGATCGGTGAACCCCCAGGATAACACTGGGCTGAAGGCGGTGCTGAATTTCCAAACCTGGAACAATAAAAGCGCAAAAGCATTCAGTGGAATAAACTCTAAGCCACTACATTTCAGAGATGACAAGTGGTGCCAGTCACAACAAACCCCGCCCCTTGGCTTTTTAACACTCTTGGCTTTTTAACACTCTTGCAATGTTGACGTTTTGTTTCCGTCTTTATATTTTAACTTGATTTTATTGTTTCTTAATGCTTTTATTATTGTTTTTATTGTCCTTTTATTCTTTTGTACAGCACTTCGGTCCACTGTGGTTTTAAAGTGCTAAAAAGTTGGACTGGATTGGATATTGTAGCTTATTTTGGCATGGATCCAGCTGATGTCATCATGTCTATGCGTGTGCTGATGTCAGCATATCAATTGCCTCTATATATGTGCCAAGTTTGAAGCAAATTGAAAGAAAATTGATGTTTTTATAGACATGTAAAACTTTGCCCATAATAAGTAAAGGGGAGAAAAGAAAGATTTTAAAAAAAATTCATACAAAATGTGAACTTTGACCTACTTTTCCCAAAATGTAATGACATCTACTCTGGGTCACTGGCAATCTATAAACCAAATTTGGTATGAATTCAACTTATAGTTTTGTTGCTAGAGTGTTAACAAACAAACCTACCCAAAAACAATACGTCTTGCCTCCCCTTCGGTGGTGGGGGGGCTGTAAATATAGTAACTTTCACCTGTTGCATGTCTCAGTTTATTTTCTACATGAATGGCCATTGGGATTGTAATGCTCAGTGATATTTACAAAAGGAGATTAAAAGGGTGTCCTTGACTGTGTGCTAGAAAATATTTGTACATGTTAAACTTTTCAACAAACAGGAATTAGCTGTAAACTCCTGTGTGATGAACTGACCTTAAACATGCACGGACTCACACCCACAGACGGAGACTTAGACCAAGTGATGGAATGTAGAGGTAGAAGTACTTTAACTCAAGTACACATTTGAGGTAGTTGTATCTTAAAGGCAAATGTTACTAATATCTGACTGCATTTGTGTGACGGACTGTAACTGTTTCCTCCCGTTCCTGTCCGGTGAAAACGACATGTCTGCGACAAACTGAAGGGTTAAATGTTCCTTTTACACACTGAGAAAATTCTTACTTTTTGAGCTAAATGGACTCTTTAAAACCCTGTCGGATTAGCTATAAAATGCAGTGCCACAAGAAGGCAAAAAAGGCTGCTTATGAGCTTATTTTACCTTAAACTACTACATATAAAAAGGCAAAATGTGACAAGTACAGCACTAAAATGCAACATAAAAATTCATGCAAACATCATGTATAACAGAAAAACCTCATACTTTTTTTATTCAACGGAATAGTTTTACTTGTGTGAATTTTTACTTGAAGTGGGTATTTTCACAGTGCGTTAGTACTTTAGTAAAGGACTCAGACTTTATACAAGTTAAATTTAAGACTTTTTAAGACTACTTAGAACACAATTTAATGCCCATTTCACAGCCTATTTCGCAGCCACACTGGCAAAAATTTGTGACTCCTAGAATTTGGGGAAATGTATTTATTTACTCCAGTGCCTTGATTCCCACCGTTCCGAGTTATTTCTCACTGGAGGCTGCAAAGTAAGGCTACGTTCAAGCGGCAGGCAAATGTGGCTCAAATTGGATTTTTTTGCCCATATATGACCTGTATCCGATCTGTTAAAGACAGTTGGAACAGCACAAATCCGATTTCCTTAAATCTGACCCAGGCCACTTTCATATGCGGTCCTAAATCTGATACGTATCTGATATTTTGCAATGTGACTTCAGTCTGAACAGCCAGGTCGCATTTATCTGACCTTTACGTCATTGAAATGCGACAAACGTCATAATTCTGCGTCCCAGGAGGGGGAGCGGTGGGAAACACATACTTGCTTCCGTAAACACAGTGCGTGGTCACATATTACATCAGGACCTCTTTTGCAGATGCAGGTCAGTTCAGGGTCACATTCAGTTCATACTCAAAACTGACAGAAGTCGCATTTAAAGTCTAACATGAACGAGTACACAAAAAAAATCGGATTTCACCAAAAAAAAATCCGAATTCTGCGTTAAGACCTGCTGTCTGAATGTAGCCTTAGCGATGATTGGTTCCTAATTTCAATATAAATTGTCAGGTTGGAGTTGAGTAGACTAATGTTACGTTCTTTGTAGCTCGGAGATTTCCCAGACACATTTAAACACAACATACACACAAACACGTTTATGGCAACATCACCTACCATATCAAATTTAATACCTTTTTAAATACTTTTTTAAGGGATTAAATGCAGATTTGTAAATTCAGGACTTCTAAGACTTTTTAAGACTTCATGGGAACCCTGGGACTAGAACGCTTCTCTGATCAGTGGCTCCTTTTTTGTTAAACTTCTGTGTAGTTTGTTACAGACAGTACATAGACAATACTTTTTTCTACTCACTTTGTTTTTCATCTGCCAGGACACTGTGCCATTTGGACCAGGACAGAGCCTTCGCTTCCACTGCACCTCCACAATGCCCCTGGTCTGAAGGAGGCTGGCACACACCTCCCTCATTGTCCGTGACACCAGTGAAAGTTGGCACAGGCTAAAACTGTCAAGGAAACCCGCTATGTGCCACAGTATCTCAATGGGAAGCCCACTAAACTGGTCTAACTGGGAGTCACCTGGGAGTTTTGCCTTTGGGCAAGGCTGAACCCCAAAGGATCTGAGATGCCGGTCATGAACTACCTTGGCCCCCTTGGTCGATGGGTGAAACCTCCGTTGGGAAAACGAGCAGCCATAATACGCCAGAGGGCAGCGGTGCTCCATCCAGCCATTGAGGCCTGCATGAATGTCCCCGTGGACGTTTGTGAAATGAGAGCTAAACTGATCCCTGCGGAAAGACTGGCCACAAACAAAGGGGAACATGTGCTGGTAACGGGGATTAGGAGGGAGGTAGCGGTTATGTGGAACCGCTTCGACCTCTAGAGCTTCTAAAACGAGGCCAAGGCGCAGAGTACGGAAAGGGCTGGGGTAGGAGAGCTGGGGGGCGGCGTGATCACAGGCCGACGCAGAGGCCATGTCGCCTACTCTAGTGTTGGTTACCAAGATGGCGGCAGGGAAAGTAAACGTCTGCGTGCCGAAGTCAACATGGTAACCGTCAACGTAGACTGTATCAGAAATCCTTCTACACTCTCTGGACTCCTCTAAACAGAAAAGCAGGGCTGCTGTGATCAGATCCACCTCCCCCAGGCCCAGAGGGTCATCCTGCTGCTCTAGGTCTGAGGTGTCCACAGCCTTGTCCTCCATTTCACGTTGCTGTCTACGTACTGACCGGTCCGGGATGAAACCTATCCGACCATTAGGTAACGAATACTGTCCCTGATAAGGAGGGCTGCGGAACTTCAACTCATGGTTTTCTAAAAGTACCAGCCCCCTATTCTCCAAGACCACATGTCCGGCTCTCTGTGCCCCACCTCGGATGACACGCAGTGGAGCGTTCATATCACAGCTCTGTGGCTCCTGAGAAACCCCGACATTCATATGGTCTTGCACCTCCACAGTACAGGTGCTCTCCAGACGTGGCTCTGTATCTCCTGACAGTGGTCCATTCGCATTGTTTAGAATCTGAAGATCTGGTTCTTTCTGAGCTCCATTTACATTCAAACAACTTGAACAAACATTCTGTTCTTCCCTCTCTTTTTGAACGAAACCTTCTGCAGCCTCTAGTGTGTAAAGGTCTCCATTGTTAGTGCTGTTCATTGTAATCTCCTCCACAACAGTTCCTCTGTTCACGCACCCTGGACCACTTGCGCTGCTAACAACCTCTAAAGCAGCAACTAAGCTTCTTGCAGTTTCAGCTGTGGCTTGATAGAGTTTACTGAAGTGCTCCTCATTTAAGCCATTAATTCCGCTGGCTATTTTCTCCTTTGCAGAGCTTACTGGTGTTGGCTCTTGATGATGTGGGGATGACGACTCAATAAACGTGGGGGCCTCCGTAACAGATGAGCCCGTGACCACATTCTCTTTGGTCACAGGAACAGAGGCCATGTTTGCTGCTGTAGGCGCCATGGCAATCACCTTAAGCGACTCAAGTAGCGTGCGCTGGTCCTGAAGGGCAAGCGCCATGTCCAGCTGCTCTACATCCTCAACCCCATGGCTAAGGCACTCATACGAAGTATAGTCCAGACAGCTAACGGGCCACCTGTTCCACTCCATAGTGCAACAAACTACTCCAGCTGGACAAACTTCAAGGTGTGCGTACATTTGGTTACGCACCAGGCTGGCAGGGCAACCATAGCCTCTGTTTAAGCATGGGACCCTCATTAGCGGGCAAAGGAGGTGGTGTTCTTCAACTTTGCAGGAATGAAATACAGCTCCACACAGCAGAGGACAGCTGATGAGATCGCAGGAGATTCCTGGTTGAGGTTTAACCATACATCTCAGGTTAAAACAGGAGTCACAATGGACATGTTTTCCCTCCATCTTCAGAGATGAAAGTCGTACGATGGCCTGGAGATGATCCGCAATCCTAACAAAAGAGGGAAAGTAAAGCACTTATTAAAAGACAAAACATAACCATTTTGTCAAGATGCGCTAAAGTTTTTCTTCAAGTGTCAATGTTTGTAGTGGCTTGTGTCAAATCATGACTTCAACTACAAAGTTTTGGGAAAAATTGATTAAAATAAGAACCTCATCATAGTCTTATAGTAAAATTTTGCTTTTCTGTCAAACAAATTTCAAAATGGGTGCTTCTATGAAACTGGGTTAATTTTAGTACCTGGCAGTTTTTATTAGCTTTTTTAAACCCAATAATAAAAGATAAATTCAGACATATTTCCCCCCAGGATGTACCAAATGATGACCTCAGATAAATGCACAAAAATTATACTCTTGCTCTGAGCCATCCCAAAATTAATCAAATATTGGGGTCAAAAAGAGGACTCAAATGGGACATGAAAAGCTACCTAGGTGTCAGTGCATTTGATCTGAAAACATGGCTGTAAGTGATCTTATATACTGCTATAAATAAAGACACCGTGTTAAACTTAATGATCCCAGTGGTTTTTCTAATCCAGACATGCAGGTTTTTCATGAAACTCAGTTTCATTCCAGGTTTTGTGTGTAACACATTGTGTCCACTTGCATTGCATGTGGAACCTGCCCAGTTAAACACATATAAATTGTAAATTATTTTGCAACAGTGGTCATTTTTGTGAAACACTCTGTCTTGCATAATTAGTTCAATTCCTAAAATGTACCTGTGAAAGAATGAAGAGATATTCACAAAAATAGTAGCGCATAATTTTTGTGCCCTTTTGACCGTATCACATGCAGATTTTTGTATAAAATAATGCAAAATAAAAATGTAAAAAAGTATTTCATCTGAAAAATAGTTTCTCTTTTATCTCAGTAACTATTTTCTTTTAAAACAGACCCAAAGTGCTTCCAAACTTGCTTCATAACATTAGTCTACATCTGGTTTGAATTTTTAGCCTCCGTGTCCTGTTTTCAGGACCAGTTTCATAGAAGCACCCATATATGAAATTAATGAAGTGCTGCTATACCAGAGATTTAGCACGTAGTCCTGGATTACTATTAGTACTAGTGCAAACCACCAGATGTCACTCTAAACCACAAGCAAAAAAGGCAACAAACCTCTCTCATCAGTGAAATTAGGCATTACAGAAACTGATCTGAACTGATGAATAATTTTTACCTCATACGAGAACAATGACAAACTGGTGGACTAAGACATCACGGTACTTTATCATTAAAGGTTAAACAATAACAGAGTAAACACGGTGTGATCTTTTGTCACTTACAATGAACGTGTGCACCATTTTCTAACAAAGTGAATGACTAATGTGGCACTCTCTTGCCATGTTTACAGTGTTCTTGATGATGTGAAATAGTGCCCCCATTCTGTTCTGTGTGATTCAGCTGTGGTCACGTGACAGACCTAAAACCCTGTCTCATACAAGCACCTTATTAGGAAGCTTCCCAGCCAAACATGGACTGTTGAAACCTTTCTTGTGTTTGTGTCAACTTTCATGCAATACTGAACATCCTTCCTTTATTTTAAGAGGCTGTCAAGCTCTAAGTTTGTTCACAATAAAAAGCTACAGGTTAGGTAAAGGGTGTCTTAAAAAAAAATACAATGATTTTCTTTGTTTGTTGTGTTTTATCTATAAGTGCAATACACAATGCAACAAGAGGAGCTACTGACAGCTGCAAAACTGAAAGCAACTGCAGTCAGTGCAACAGCTTCATCTTAAAAAGAGACAAACAAAGTATGAAATGTCCTGCATTTTACTTCTAATGTGACTAATGTGTGCTAATATTTTTTTTTAAATTTGTGCACTAACCAGAACACCTTTAGGGAAATACATTACCGTCCACATGGGATGTCGATCTATAATATTATTGCTATCAATCTGTCTGTTTCTATAACCCAGGTCTTCAATAATGCAGCAGACATAATTAATATACATACAATAGCTATTATGTAATGTCCTGGTCTTTGGTTGGATCTCGTAGTTAAGTGCTTTAGATATGAGTAATACATCTCCATTGAGTCCTTATATTAAAAATGTCAGCATATACATTGATAGCATTTATTAATCTAATCTGTAACGTGATCTGAAGTTGGAATAATCTGTATACTGTTTAAGGAGGCAGGATTACCATGGTTATAGCCTAATATGTCCATCAAAGTTCACCAGCAAAAGCAGGGAAATAAACGTAATATGTTCAGTTTTTGCTATTGTGCATCCCACAGTAAATCTGGATGCATTCCTCTAGTGCAAACCAGCACGTTGCCAACTTTGTCCACTAAATCGACGTGTTTTTGTTTGCAATGTTAAGCTAGCTAACACTAACCGGAGCTAATGTTGGCTAACAACAGCTAGCAGCTTGGAAGTTGATCCGTTTTCAGCAAGCGAACTACACAAACTATCAAAACATTAGCAGGCGAGTGTCTTCTTACCTTATGGGAGTGTTAACTGGAAAATGGGTGACAAGATATGTGTGGTTATTAGTGAAATTAAACTAGTTGTTAACTTAGTTATCTGTAGGGACCAAGTGCTAATAACACGGCTACATCCTCTGTCACTGCGCTTCCGGTTTTTTTTCTTTTCAAAACTTTATTGACTAACACATTGTTTTCATAACTTGTGTAAATCTGAAAAAAATTATATGTTTTTTTTTTTTTATGTGAAGAGGGTAAACTATTTGAGCACTTAAGAGGATAATATATTTATTTATCTAGCTAACTTTCTTTTTTTTTTTCTTTTTTTTTTTTTTTTTTAATACAAGTATGGGCGCGTGCTGCCCGGATAAATAGGTTAAAAAAGAAAATGCATTATTTACAATGGAATCAGTCTGCGTATTTATGCATTTAACACGCTCATGTTTAGGTGTATTCTTAGGCTTATTACTGCATTTGACTGAATTAACTCTGGTATTTAATTTCTCCACATTTAATTTAATTCCAATAAAAAAATAATAATTTTGAAGAATGTCTACTGCCTTTTTATGTTCTTAGTATCATACTTCTCAAATTTGAAGTTGGGGATGAATACGGAAAAAGATTACGACCACTGGGGGGGGATCCAATATATATTCATTATTATTATTATTATTATCATTATTATCATTATTATTATCATCATAAAAAAGTCAGCGTTCTGAGATTAAAGCCAGAATTCTGAGTTTAAATTCAGTAATAATAATAATAATAATAATAATAATGTCTTTAAATCACACATCTATATACAGTATTTAGACCTTTATCTACCTTTTTCTTTGTACTTGTAGTCACCGGTAGTATCCAGGAGAGGTCACCATCACATTTATTTTTGCTGCAAACTTAAAAAAAGGGCATCTGGTGAGGATTGACTACGCCTCAGTTCACTGGAGAAGTGACACGTTTGGAAGTGGGGGTCACCTACAAACCAGCCCCCCATGGAGCCGTGCGAGCTGACTCATGGACACATCAGCAGGGCAGTGTGTTGCACTGTGTCATGTGCTGGTGAAGCGAACAGTGTTGTCAGCAGGACCAGCACATGCTGTGTAAACTCCAAAATATTAATGACAAACAATTTATGCCAGGCTTTAAGCTTTAGGTCGCTCGAAATCCAGCCAATCTCTATAAGCCGCAAATCTGCAAACACAGTGTGAATTATCTCATTAACACAAATTGTCCTGAATCTCTATATTGCACCATTTCGGCTTGATTTATTGCACTTTACAGCACATACAATGAATATAATTTATGGTGATTGAGCCTCTACTATATGAAGGCCTCAGGGTTGTGTAGAAAATACAAACATGACGTTGTACACCATATGTGTACTGTCATATTGATTAATGCCACTGAATAAATCAATAGTATGATTAAATGAACGTCCACGCTTTTAAAATGCGTTGCTGTCTGTAAAAAAAAAGTCACTATACTCTATGATTCTATCCTGAATTTCATAATATAATGTGTCTTTAAATATCTAAATTAGAAAACCCAGACCGTGTAAATGACCGTTTTGTACAATTAGTGTTACACATAATCATAATGATACTGTTCCACAATAAAAGCAGGACAATTTAACACCTTTTCCAGATAATAAATATTGAGGATATTAACACTGTGTAATTTTTGCACAACATTTTTTCCTAATGAAACCAAATTGTGTTATTTATAAGAAACTTATACTTTTCACAGTGTCTTAATGTTATGTCATCAGGTTGGCTCCACATTGACTGTCTTATCTTTAAAGACCGCTGCGCCCGAATCTACGATGGGACATTGAAGACGACCTCTGATTTTGATCACATGACATGAGAATCTATGACATTAGCCCATAGTTTTACCAACGTTAATTTAAGGTTGACACGTATGGTGTTAAGATGAGACCAGATAACATTGTGCTATGTACGTGTAAACCAAAAATATATATTTCTTCTTAAAAATGCTGGACACACCTCTCATCTAACCACGCCCCCATGTCAAAAAGAGGCCAGAAGCTTTTGTATCGGTAGAAAAGTTTTGTAACTGCAGACAAAGTTTTGTAAATGCAGAACGTTTTTTTGGAAATGCAAAAACAAGTTGGTATGAGCAAAATAAGTTTTGTAGGTGTATTTTTGAAAAGAAATATACATTTTTGGTTTGCAATACTTCACATACGTGTACAGTGTTATCTGGCCTCGTCTTGACGCCATAGACCATAACCTGTCCTAAACATAACATAGCAGGACTAATTATCAAACTAAACACAACTATGAGGGAATCTGGTAACATGAGTTCGATAATTGTAATAAATGTGTATGTCATGTGCAAAGATGTCACCTGTTGGTTTTTAGACAGGCAATAAAATAGTAATAATAATAATAATAATAATAAACAACTGAAGTTAAAAAAAAAAAAGAGGATCAGTAATTTAACATTTATTACAAATGGAAGTGGATTAAAATGAACAAATACAATATTTTACAAGTATGAATCTTAATGATTTTGAAGTTTGTTTTTAACATTTTGTGCATCTTTGCAGTTTTTTTGTTTTTCTTTAGCAAGTTAAGTTGGATGTTGGTATACATAAAATTGATTGTGTATTAGACATTTTCATTTCATGTTTATGGAATTCACCAAAACTGAATCAGATATTCCACTAGTTGTTTTCATATATAATAAAATGTGCAGAACCTGATCATTTTACTTTTTTTTGTTTTTTTTTCTGGAAACATTTTCCCAGAATATTTTACAAATCATACAAGTTGAATATTTCCATTCTTTTTATTTATTTATTTTTATACTTAGTTTTTTTATTAGTTTGTCATCATTTTTTCGTACAGAATTTAACAAACAATTGGCAACAGATAACAGTCACAGTCTAACAGTAATGATAATTTAGATTACAGTCATGAAATAGCAATCAAGTTACCTTGTTAATTTTTAGAGCTGCAGTTTATATAGCACTTCAAAAAACTATGAGACAAACCACACATTAATTGGAATTAAATCTTATTATGTAAAGTTCAGCTTGCAGCCTCAGTATAAATGTTAATATTGCCATTTTGTGGAATATTTCCATTCTAATGCAGGCAACAGAACCCAAATGCAGACCCTGGTGCAACGTGCACACATGATCCAGTCAATAAATATATGAAGAGAATACTGTCAGGGTCAGCAACGGGAAAATGGAAACTCAAGGACAGCTGGTTATTTCAAACAGCGTAACATGTTGAACACTGACATATAAAAGGTGGGAAGAAAAACTGAAAAAAACACACAAAGGGCTGATTACTAATGAGAGCCGAGTGACGGAAAAGTGGAGGGGAAAAGGACAAATGCAGAGGTGGCAAAAGACGGACATTTGTGTTAAAAATGTATTAAATGAAGTACGGATTTACTGAAATAAAAGTGAAAAAATACAGCCTCTGCAGCGGAATATAAAAGTAAAAAGTAGCTGCATTATTGACTGAACCTCATGTCATTATAATACATGATCATTTGAAGACTATTAAACCATTCTAACTTTATTCAAACACCGTCTTGTGCTTGATTCATTAAATTATATATTATGCAATTGAATATGTTTGGGTGTTAATGCAGCAGCTTCGGTTCTTTTCATAGACGCAGCCATATGCATCATATGCTGCATGC
>JAPQRP010000018.1:30407740-30418770 GCA_037367295.1 Apogon hyalosoma
TATATTTGTCCAAACAAATGGACCTTTAGTTGAACCAGGCATTAAAATGAACAAGAAATTGAAGAAAACAAGGGTGGTCTAATAATTTTTTCCACGACCGTAGATGTGTTTTGGTTTAGATTAGTTTATTTAGTCCTATCTTTCAAGTCATTTCCCTTAATACATACCAGTTTGGGCATATATTCAACACCTTTCCTGATGGATGCATGTTAGTGCAGGAGTTAGAAGTTTCTATTTTGTGACTCTATCCCCATGGATTCAGAGCCACAGCTGGAGGTTCGGTTCTTGTGGTTTTTCGTAGAGTTATCACAGTAATTTTAAAGTCTCAAAATCATGGTGAGAACATGAGGAATTATGTCGAATTAACGATCGTGGAGTTCAAATGTTAATGTTTAATTTCACAAAGTTGTACAATGGGGATGAGGTAAAAACCCTTAAAGACCCGGCGTTACTTTGTTAGTTCCCAAATGAAAAACTCTCTGTATCTAACCTTTCTTAAGTAATTTATCATCATTTATTTATAATATTATTCTCTGCATTTTTTCAGTCTAAATCATGTATTTTCCCATATTTAATTTATTGATCATGTAGGTGTTCATTAAAGCTCAGATTAAAGTTGAGGGTTATTATATCAAAAACGGAGAAAATTGTCAAGATCTATCATTAAACGAACATAAACCCGGTGTCTCCATCCTCTCCATTCACAGATCATGTCAATGTTCACGGAAACTCACTGTAAATTCAACATGAAAACTCACAGTAAATTCAAAGCAAATTATTTCAAAACGGAGAAAAACGAGAAACTGGCTTTTTCCGAAAAGATATTGCTAATTGAATATAAAAACAAGTGTCCATCCACTGTCATTGATCCAACTCCATGGGTTTTTACTAGTGAATCAATGCTGTAGAAGATGACGGTGTTTCTAAAAGCGCAAATTAAAATTGAAGGCTTTTACTGAATATCAAAAACCGAGAAAAACATGACTTTTTCAGTAAAATCTATCATTAACTGAGCATGAAACAAGTGTCTCCATCCACTGTCATTGATCCGACTCCACGGGTTTTACTGGTGAATTAATGTTGTAGAAGATGATGGCGTTCCCATGGTAACTAGGAGCCTCTGAACATCCAAATGGGTCATGTCTGATGACCACGAAAAGACAACAAACTGTATTTTACACCAATTATTCACATGTATTGATAGGATTAGTGGATCGGCAAGTATTAAACAGTTTAGATCAGCAGATGCTTATGTTTGGTGGTGGATGTTTTGGGTCTTTATGGGTTAAACTTCACCAGGTACGTGACGTGAATTTCTCAGCTCCACCAGCAATTATAGAATTCAGCACTTCATGCCACGATGGGCTCGTTTTTCTTCTTGAAATAAAAATGTTACCCATTTATTCAGCCTAACAGAACAAAAGTGTATTATGGAGGAGACGGGAGGTAAAGGGAGCGAAGAGTTGGATAGACAGAGTAATTACTGTGAAGTGAATTATGTCCATGGCTTTTCATTAAAGTCTTAGTGAAACACAGGCATTGAACTGCACCCAAATTATGACTGACAGGCTACATTACCCAGGATCCCCCTGAGGAGCTATAGACTCATGGGAAGTGTAAAACATCTTTGGAAAGTCCTATTATAGTCAGGTAGTGGGGAGCAGTTTTGACAGCGGTTGTTACCAGACAGATGAACAAAGGGAGATGGGGAGGTGTAGTACCTGAAGGTATAACTAGGTGGCGTCAACTATCTGACCTGAAGCAGGAGGATCCTCTGGGACTCCAGTCATAATTTAAGAGTAATGAAAGACCAGAGAGCGGAAAGATGAATTGGATTCAATACATCACGTATATCAGTAAACTGTAGAGTGAGTGCGATGATGGATGTCAGTTTAACCCGTAAAGACCCAGAGCTACTTCAGTGGCAGTTCCCAGATGAATTTTTCTCTCCATTGAACCTTTCCGACGTGATTTATTATAATATTAGCCTCCGTATTTCACATTTTTTAAGTGAATATAAAGTATTTTCCCATATTTAATTTGCTGATTATGTAGATGTTCATTAAATCTCAGACTGAAGTTGAAGACTGTCATATCACAAACAGAAAAAATGGTGACTTCAGTGAAATATACCATTATCTGAACATTAAACAAGTGTTTCCACCTACTGTCGTTGATCCAGCTCCATGGGTTTTACTGGTGAATCAGTGTTGTAGAAGATGACGGTGTTGCCATGGTAACTACAGAGCCTCTGAACGTCTAAATGGGTCATATCTGATGACCATGAAAAGATGATAAACTGGATTTTACACCAGTTATTTACATGTATTGATAGGATTGGTGGATCTACAGAGATTTAGCTTTTTATATAAGTAGATGGTTTTGGTCACTGGTGGATATTTGGGTTTTTATGGATTCAGAATGTGTGCACAATGAGGAAAACCTGCAAAGTATAATTACACCGTTTAATAGCGTGATCAGGATATGACTTGCATTCAATAAATCTAACTTCAGTCTCATTTATACATCATTAAGTAATTAGAGGACAACTGACCAAATGGAGAGAACACATTAAACATGCACAGTTATTTCAGTTATTTACCACCGCAGTGAACAATTTCCAGCGTTCACACAGGCTACGCTCAGACTGCAGGTAAATGTGGCCCATATCAGACTTTTTTTGCCCATATGTGAACTGTTAAAAACACTTTGAACAGCACGAATCAGATTTTGTCAAATCCTACCCAGGCCACTTTCATATGTGGTCCTAAATCTGGTACACATCTGATATTTTGTAACGTGATCATATGTGACGACCATGACAAACAAACTGCATTTTACACTAATTATTTCCATGTATTGATAGGATTAGTGGATCAACAGGTGTTAAACAGTTTAGATCAGTAGACGGTTTTGGTCAGCAGTGAATGTTTGGGTCTTTATGGGTTAAAAAAGAAGTAAATGTAAAAATGATTGCATGTTGGTTTTTTCTGTTACATGTGTATATATATATATATATATATATATATATTCAGTGAATGTAAAGTCAGGCTGCGCTTGAGCATCTTGGATACACGATGCATGCTTATAACGGAGGCTTTACGTAATAATTTGTCTGACGCAGACCTTACTGACCTTTGAGGAGTCGGATGTAAAATCCCATTTGTTTGTTGAGCTTTAACGTTACTTACCTCTGAAATACTGGTCACGACTGGCTTAAGCTCATGAGTTTTCTTTTTCCACCACCTTGGACAAGTTATAAATGTAGCTTGTTGCCCGTAGCAACAGCTAAGGCTGTGAAATTGCATAAATTACCTGTCTCGATTATCATCAAGTCTGATAGGAATACTCAGCGCAGGTTTCTGTGGTCATTGTCAAATGGCCTGTCAACTAATGCACCACCACCCACCTGTCTCCTGCTCTAGATGGAAAGACTGAAATAATTGGATATCATTATTTCCATTTACCAGTGGGAGAATGAAACAGGCAATTGAAAGTATCATCAAAGCGCTATTTGGAAACGAACACATGGCCCGTTGTTTGCCAGAGTAAATGCATCACTGTGATGCTTCTTTCAGCCGCTGTCTTCCTTTATCGATAAAAACATGCGATCCACAGAGAGAGTATTCATTCTCCATCTCCCACATAAGCACAGAACCGGGCTTGTCTCGTTTCATCTCATTTTATGTTGCTCATCACCAAATACATGGTATGGAGCACAAACATGATGTCTTAACAGAGAAAATGATATACATTCAATAATAACAAAATTCTTTGAAAAAAAAAAAGGTAAAAACCCTTTTCAAAAAGGTGCCTAATTACTCCATCTGGGTTTATAGATTGCCGGTGACCCAGAATATGTCATTATATTTTGGAGAAAGTAGGTCAAAGTTCAAATTTCTCATGAATTTTTAAAATCCTTTTTTTTTTTTTTAAGTTTACTTATAATGGGTGAAATTTCACATGTCTATGAAAACATCAATTTTGTTTGTTTACTTCAAACTTGCCACATATATAGAGGCATAGACATGATGACATCCGCTGGATCGATGCCAAAATAAGTCACATTACGTGCGAAGGGCGGGGTTTATTGTGCCTGGAACCGCTTGTTACCCCGCCCCCCTGAAGTTGTTTCTTTGTTTTTTTCTTTCTTTGTTTGTTATCACTCTAGCAGCAAAACTATTGGTTGAATTCATACCAAACTTGGTTTATAGATTGCCAGTAACTCAGAATACATGTGTTTATATTTTGGGGAAAACAGGTCAAAGTAACATTTTTTTTAATGAATTTTTAAAATCCTTTTTTTTTTTTTTCATTTACGTATAATGGGCGAAATTTCAAATGTCTATAAAAACATCAATTTTGTTTGGATTTACTTTAAACTTGGCACATATATAGAGGCAACTGATACGCCGACATCAGCGCATGTATCGACATGATGACATCAGCTGGATCGATTCCAAAATAAGCTACAATATGTGCGAGGGGCGGGGTTTGTTGCGCCTGGAACCACTTGTTTATTGATTATTTTTGGCTGTTCGGACTAAAGAAGCATTACAAGTTTAGACATTGACACAATTGTTTGATAATAATGTTTTCTGCATTTTTTTTTTTTCATAAAGGTACTCTACTAAATTTCCTTGTGACGACACACACATTCAGACACAAAGACATATGCTTGAGCTTGGACCAGTGATTGGATTGTCTGTGTAATCCGGCTTTCATGTTAAAGAGCTGTGGGTTTTTATCAACATTTCAGGCCGTGCCACATTAGTCAAACTCCGCAGTCCGCATGGAAATGGAAGATTTAGACTGAAATAGCTGTGTTGTGCAGTGTAACTAGTATAGCTATCTTTACCCCTTTTGACTTTGATTGCAATCAGTAGCCAGAAAAGTCTGTGACTCATTATCAGAGGATCAGAGCTTTAAGTCAGTCAGAGCTGGATGCAGTGATGAGCTGCGGGGGGAGGCCTGCTTTAAGCCCAACACTCACTGTCTATCTGTGTAATAACTACAAATGTGCGGGCGAAAGCAATTATTTGCGCCATTTAATCATATCATTATGTATTTGCAAGTAACGAGGCATGTAATGCTTTGTTATCATTAAACATACACATTATTCACCACAGTCAGAGCATTATTCATATATGGAAATAATAATATAAGCAGAGATGGCGAAGAACACAAATATTTAACCGGAATAAGTACAGATAAGAAAACGATCTGGTAGAAACACCGATTCAACTGAAAATGAAAACTGCTTGGAGTAAAAAACTAAAAAGTAGCCCTATGTTGGATTTTTCTCTCGGCTGTTTCTGCACTAATCAAACAGAAGCTCTTGCTAGTTTATGCTAATGCAAAGACAACTGACCTCATAGCTTAAAATACAATTTAAACAGTACATAACTATGTGAAAATAGGAGCATTATCTTTGCTCCAACTTGCAAAGCTGTTTTTGTCAGGAACAGAAATTAAAGAAAAAAAAAAAAAAAAAGGCTTTTCTCTTTTCCTTTTCCAGTCTTGTTAAATGTCTTACTTAATATTTCATAATTAATTCAGTTGTTGTGTGTGATACGCCCTGATGGATCCGCCAAAGGGTCATTTTTATACATTATTGTCATATGTATTTAGGTTGGCAAAGTGGTCTGGAATAAAAATAGTCAATAATCAATCTTAAGTTCATTAAACTAAATCAATAAGCCTGTTTCTAAGTCAAAATTCAGTGATGGTGTTAAAATCTATAGGAAATAAAGGGAAAAAATGTGAGAATGTTAACCCATAAAGATCCAGTGCCACTTTTGGGGCATTTCCCAAATTAATTTTTCTCCATATTTGACCTTTTATTAAGTGATTTATCAACATTTATTCTATATTTTGAATTCTTGAATGAAAATCCGACACTTTCCTATATTCAACGTAATGATCATGCGGATGTTTATAAAAGCACAAATTAAAGTTGAAGGCTTTTACTGTATATCAAAAACGGAGAAAGACGTGACTTTTTCAGTAAAATCTATCATTAACTGAGCATGAAACAAGTGTGTCCATCCACTGTCATTGATCCGACTCCATGGGTTTTACTGGTGAATCAATGTTGTTGAAGATGACGGTGTTTCCATGGTAACTACGGAGCCTCTGAACGTCCAAATGGGTCATATCTGATGACCATGACAAGACGACAAACTGCATTTTACACCAGTTATTTACATGGACTGAGAATTAATGGATCAACAAAGATTTCACTTTTTATATCACTAAATAATTTAGGTCAGTTGTGGATGTTTGGGTCTTTGTGGGTTAAATAAAGCCCAAACAGTGCAAATTTATTTCATAAGAAGAATGTTTCATTACCCCGCCCCGCAAAGAGGAGGCAAGGGGTATTGTTTTTAGTTCGGTTTGTTTCTTTATTTGTTTGTTTACACTCTAGCAGCAAAACTATTGGTTGAATTCATACCAAATTGGATTTATAGATTCCCAGTGACCCAGAACAGATGCGATTACATTTTGGGAAAAGTAGGTCAAAGTTCAAATTTTTAATGAATTTTTTTAAATCTTTTTTTTTCCCCCATTTACTTATAATGGTAAAAATTTCAAATCACTAAAAAAAAATGTCAATTTTAACTCAATTTACTTAAAACACTGCAGAGCTATAGAGATTAATTTTAGACATCGCTCTGCAAAATATCTGATAGCTTGTTGTTGAAATTTTTAGTTTTTTTTTTTTTCTCCCATTTTCTTATAATGGGTGAAATTTCCAGTGTCTATAAAAACATCGATTTTGTTTCGATTTACTTCATCCTTGGCACATACATAGAAGCAGCTGATATGCTGACATCATCGCACGCATAGACATGACGACATCAGCTGGATCGATGCCAAAATAAGCGACAATACGTGCGAGGGGCAGGGTTTGTTGTGCCTGGAACCACTTGTTGTTGATATTTTTCCTGCGGATTATGCATTATTGCGTCCTCACTTGTGGATAACACAATATAATGCGTTTTCTCATCATGTTTAGGAAACTACGGGGAGAGTGGCATGGAGGCCTTCAAGGAGCTGGCCTCTCAGGAAGGCTTGTGCATTGCCCACTCAGACAAGATCTACAGTAACGCTGGGGAGAAGCACTTTGATCGCCTTCTGAGGAAGCTACGAGAACGTCTACCCAAAGCCCGTGTCGTGGTGTGTTTCTGCGAGGGAATGACCGTCCGCGGACTATTGATGGCCATGAGGAGGCTGGGGGTGTTTGGGGAGTTCCTTCTAGTTGGCAGGTATGGATGAACACCGTGTTTTACCTTTTTAATTCATAGATGAGAGCATCCGTCTGTTCAACCGCCTGGAAGGCTGTAGGATGCAGCGTTGCCTTCCTGATGTGCATGTCACCAAGGCAACCAAGAAGAATTAGACCACATACCAACAGCGCTGAATAGAAATGTTCTCCAGCAATGAATAATTGGTATTTCTGTCACAGACACAAAACTAGAGAGGGAAACAATGCCTCTAGTCCGTTCTCTCCCGGTTTGCGTTGTCTTTTTTTGGCGTTTTCATAGTGATGGCTTTCCTCACGCTGCAAAAATCTAAATCTTACCGAGTGTATTTTTCACATTTCTAGTCCAAATATCTCATCACATTTAAAATAAGACATAATCACCTAAAGAGTAACTTTTCAGTGAGATACAAGAGCTTATTTATAGACAGTAGATCTGGAAAATGTTGAGAAATTTTAGCAAATTTTTCACTTTTTGCTTGAATTTAGCAAAAAAAAAAAAAAAAAACATGAAAATTACCTTGGTAAGATTTCTAGAAATAAGATTTTCAAGATCTATTTTCTAAAAATAAGTTCTTACATCTCACTTAGAAGTTCCTCTTTAGGTGATTATGTCTTATTTTAAGTGTGATGAGATATTTGGACTAGAAATGAGAAAAATACATTTGGTAACATTTAGATTTTTGCAGTGTAAAAGTCTGTACACACAAAAACTAAACGTACAGACAGCACTGGTTTGCAATATTTGAGGATTTTTTTTCTCTTCAGAGATCAAAATGAGCAAAATCTTACTGAAGAAGTGGTAATAATATTGATTACTTTATTAAAATGGTCCCTTTCACTGGGTCGGATATACAGTGGTGGAACAAAGTTTTTAAAATCTAGCGGTCTTGGTGTCGAGATCAATTTTTTGTGGTCTCAGTTTTGTCACGGACACAACTCACTTGGTCTCGGTTTTGTCTTGGTCTCGACTCTTCTCGGTCCAGATACCACAGCACACCGTCAGGGGTCTGGTGGAGTCTGGGCCTGGGGTCAGAGGGGTTCTCGTGGAAAAAGGGGAAACTACACAACATTAGAAAGGTGGTGATAATGCTATGCTCCCATTGATGCTCGACTGGTTAAGATCCGGTCGTTGTTCTTTAGATATTTTTGATAGGTACTAAACACTTTACACTGGGAGTGAACAAGATCTGAAGATGCTCTGACCCGATGATTTCATCACAATTTCTCTCGTGTCAAAAGTGCTCAGATTCCTGCTCTTGCCCATTTTGCTGTTTCTAACACATCAACTTCAAGGGCTAAATGTTCACTTACTGCCTAATTTATCCCACCCACTTTTTGCTTCATTCAAGCAAAAAAACCTACCAATGGAACAAGTGAAAATGATCTTGGTAAGATTTCTTGAAATCAGATTTTCCAGATCTATTGTCTAAAAATCAGTTCTTACATCTCACTGAAAAGTTCCTCTTTAGGTGATTCTGTCTTATTTTAAGTGTGATGAGATATCTGGACTAGAAATGAGACAAACACGCTTGGTAAGATTTAGATTTTTTTCCAGTGCGTCAAGCAGAAAGCATCGACTCAACACATTCGCCGTCAACTGTAAAGTCTCATCTGTGCGACTTCACTTCCTCTTCGGATGTTCATCGCCTCTGATTTGTTTCTCTCATAACCATATTTATATCTTCCTCTCTCTCTGTCTCTTAGTCCATATTGAGTGACAGTGACTGACTGAAACTGTAATCTTACTCATTAGAAAAGGGCAAGTAGAGTTGTCTCGCACATTTATACGCAGAGATATTACACTATGAAATAGCCCCCGAGAAACATTCACAGTTGTCAGTTAAAACAACAGCAAACTTGATGCTTTTTTTACAGTTCATTCATACGATATCTGTTCCCATTTCGAGAAGAAGAGTTTGTTTTTTTTGGGGCAGTCGTCAACCGGAATGTTAGACGAGGAGGACGTTAATAAGACAGCTAAGGATGGCCCAGACTTGTAGCCTAGCTAAGCAGTATTTGCAGGAGATTTGCAGAACGCTGCGTGAGTACAGCTCAAACTGGGAGCTGTCATCATGTAGCAGGGAGAACCAGCAAAACAAAACTCAAGACAAATGTTACAGTGACATCCATTTGGGCTAAATTACCTTCCCACGTTTGACATTTTGACATTCACCTAAATCGCTAGTACATCCAGATTTCTACTCTGTGCCCCTTGAGTTGAACTCATTCAGAATGTGAGTTGGTCTTGAAGATGAAATATTAAGGATAAGTTATATTATTGTGGAGTGATGTGTTTGAGATGTGCAAATGTTAAGGAGTGAGAAAAATCCGCCGGATAAAAACTGAAAAATGAACATTTTACGCACAGAAATAGGCTTGTCTGGAATAAAAATAGTCAATAATTCATCGTAAATTCATTAAACAAAATTAATAAGCCTGTTTCTGAAATGAAAGAAGTAGAAATTCATCAATGGTGTTAAAATCTATAAGAGTTAAAGTGAAAATTTGTGAGAATCATAATCCACAGGAAAAACTTCAACACACTTCAACACTAGCGAATATAACTCGCGCATAAAAATTTGCCTGATGGAAAAAGAGTAATTTCACCAAAACTAATTTTTTGATTAAAAGCGGTGGTTATTCAGACTTAGTGCAATTAGTATATCACGCAAAACTACAACGGAAAGACCTTTATCCACAACAAGAGTCGTGAATAAAAAAAAAAGGATGTTGGCGGACGTTTCCAACAAGCGAAGAAGAAGAGTTTAAAAAGAAACATGGTACGATATGTGTGGACACACTGGGAAACTGAATATTTTTTAAATTTAGTACGGGATAGAGGGGTAATATATAATAATAATAATAATGAATATATCTGTAAATCAACACCATATTTACGTTCATCGCCATGTTTATGGAATGACTTCTCGTGTCATCTCGCGATAATAAATAAACAAATCGCATTTGTGATTTAATGGAAAAACCGATATTACGCACTTCTGTTTTTTCGACATTTAGTAAATATCGGTAAAGTTTTGCACATATGTCCGATGGAAAAGCGACTAGTGAGATAATCTTCTTATGAAATGCATTTGCACTATTTGGGCTTTACTTATACATTATTGCATCCTCAGTTGTAGATATAATGTAATGTGACATAATTGGTCTTATATTATTGTCTTGTATATTATTGGTCTTATAATATTAGTCGTGAGGATAGAACATTGAGGATAAGTTGTATTATTGGAATGATGTATTTAAGATGTGCAAATCAATCAATCAGAGTTTATTCATATAGTACTTTACAACAACACAAAGCTCAAAGTGCTTTACATCTAAAAACATGATCAAATTATAAGATAACCACAGTTTAACCCATTAAGACCCAGTGCTACTTTTATGGCCGTTCCCAAATGATTTTTTTTCTCTATTTTTTTTTTTTACCTTTTTATTAAGTGATTTATCACCATTTATTCTAATAATATGGTCAGTATTTTGCATTCTTAAGTAAAAATCAGCTATTTTTCTGCATTTAATTTACTGATCATGACTGATGTCCATAAAAGCTCAAATTAAAGTTGAGAGTTATTATACCAAAAACAGACAAACTGGAAGAAAAAGTGACTTTTTCAGTAAAATCTATCATTAACTGAACATAAAAAACAAGTGTCTCCATCCGCTGTCACTGATCCAACTCCATGGGTTTTACTGGTGAATCAATGTTGTTGAAGATGACGGTGTTTCCATGGTAACTACGGAGCCT
>JAPQRP010000018.1:30431980-30445882 GCA_037367295.1 Apogon hyalosoma
TGACTCCTCCCCAAAGTGGATCAATGATACTGAGGTCAGCAGACTCACATGGACACTCCTTCACCTGCACTTTTTTCCTGCTGTTCCAATGACAGGTCGACTTACGTTTAAGGTCACCGTCATGTTCATCCAATCATCAATGCCCGGTGTAGATGGATCAGCTATAATGTTTTACATCAATTGTATCTCACTCCAGAAAAAGTACATTCATTCAAATCTAATCTATCAGAAATGTGCTACAGAAGTGACACTGAAGTTGGTTCCTTTCTACTCTGTATCTGGCTGTGTATGAAAATTAAGCCTTTCTGGCATGATGTCTGCTCCACTTTATCCAGAATCACAGGGGTTAATGTTCCAGTGGACCCTGAACTTTGTTCACTGGGGAATTTTGCAAGTATTCATGGTTCCCTAAAACAACACACAACTCAAATTTACAGAAGTTGCTCTATGTGTGGTCAAGAAGCGCACTGCGGTGTCATGGAAACCTGATTGCCCTCTTCTTATTGATAGATGGACTTCTGAGATGAACAGTTGCATCCCCCTGGAAAACATCATACTGTCTCACAAAACAATATAACACCTTTTTGAAAGTTTGGCAGCCATATTTAGATCATATTGGTACATCTCTTACACCAAGTATTTGTGATCATCCGTATTGACCTTGTGAACTGACTGTTTTGTTTTGTTTTTTTTCATATTGTTGGAACATCTTGTTTGTACATACTTCATATAAAAAAAAAAGCAGAAAATAAAATATTGCAAAAAAATGCTGGAACATCCAAAACCGTCCCATACACATTCAGTCAGGGTATGTAAACTTATGAGCGCAACTGTACGCAACTTCTGCTACTAGCGCTTTAAAAACTCGTTCAGGGATTTGAATAATGTTTCATGAAGAAGTAGCCGGATTGTGCAATAATGTCATGGTGTTATCTCATCTTTTACCTTATCTTGCTGTATTTTATTCTTTGTCATTGTTATTTATTGCTAGCATGTTGCTTTTTAAATTATCTATGAGAGTCTTGTGCAATATTTGTGGGTTATGTGATTGCATCTTTGATCTGGTCTAATATTTCTGTGACATTAACCCCTTATAGGTCACTCATTGAAATACTCTGAAATTCAAAATTTCAACCTCAGTGTGTTCGTCTCCCTCCTCTTGCCATAAAACATCCGAGCAAAAAAGTAAAAAGTAAACAAGTGCAATAAAACAACTGTTCTAAGGTCATAAACTGATAAAAATTCCTCATATTCACTATTTACAGCTTCAAAATGTCTGTAAAATCTCTCTGAATCACTGTATAATGTTATAAAAACTAAAATGCTTCTGGACCTCACTGAGGCACGGGATCGGCCCCATGTTTAATGTTTACGGAAATGCCCAAAAATAGTCACTTGCCCGATAAAAGGTAAACCTAACCTTGTGGAAAACTGTGTAATTCTGCTTAGAGGATGTGAACAATCATAACTGTATAATTTATAAAGAATTATTATAAAGAATTATTTTTGAAGTTCAAAGATTATTTGAATGAACCAAAAACTATAAGCTCGATCCGTACTTAAAGTCGAAGTCGTTTTGAAATTCTAATGACGTAATGCGTCCTCTGCTGTCTGGGACACCTAGCGCCTTGTCTATCCTCACACAATTACTGCTGAACTAATAACTAAAGCTAATACCGTCGCACTGACTCCTTAATCTACTTAAACAGGTGTTCCTCCGGTATATCTGACTCAGGTTATGCAATAATGTGTCTTCAAATCTGCGGTGTGAAGCCGCGGAACATTGAGGTGACATTAAATCAGATTTCGTCCCATTAAGCGTGCCTCTGGAGGCCGCGGAGGTTTGACGAGCCGTTTGGGTTTGTGCCAGACATCGTGCTCCTGAGAGAAAAGAGCGAGAAGAGAGAATGTCATTTTACTTCATCACAAACTCCACTGTGAGGAACAGCCAGGCGTGTCTTCAGTCTGTTGTGCATAATTCATGTAGAGTGTTGAACAGCACTTCTCGATCTAAAATAACAATCTGTTTCCCACTATTATGCCTGGACCTATATGTCGAACGGCAGGCGTCAAACATACGGCCCGGGGGCCAAAAGCGGCCCGCTAAAGGGTCCAGTCCGGCCCGAGGGATGAAGTTCAATTCAGTTCAGTTCAATTTTTATTTGTAGAGCCCCATATCACGACAAGGTTGTCTCACAGGGCTTTACAGAGTTAGAGTTAAGTTGTGAAATGCAAAAATCAAACTGAAGACATTCGCAATAAAAGGTGTTAAAATCATTTGAGTTCAGGTTCCACATACAGACCAAGCTGATCTGAAGTGGGTCAGACCAGTAAAATACTATCAGAGCAACCTACAAACAATGAAAACCACAAATGATTCGCTTTGTTTTTGTGTTAAAAAGTATAATTTAGTGCCGTCAAACGCTAAAATTTTTTAATCAGATTAATCACGGGGTTGCTGTTGGATTAATTTCGATTAATCACAATTAAATATGTTTCATTTTTAATCTAAATGAATCGTCTTTCATTTTGCATGAGCAAACAAACTCAAGAAAGAAGGGAACATATATATGCACTCAACGGGTTTATTAAACACCTTTAACAGTTTCAACAAAATTTGAACAACTGTTCTGTCTTGTTTTTTTTGTTTTTTTGTCCTCATATTTCCATGCAGAGGCCAGCGTGCTGTTCATCGTCCTCTATCTTTATGTGTTGGTTCTGCTGCCTGTCACTACTGGATCAACTGCCCGTTTGTTTATGCGCAGTGTGAACTCCAGTTGGACAAACTCTCCAAAATGCATTAGCAGAGACATTCAGAGTCATTCTGTGCTGCAGATGGGTTAATTACGTTAAAATTTTTAATCAGATTAATCACGATGATGGATTAATCTGCCTTAACGTATTAATTTTGACAGCCCTAGTAAAATTATATGAAAACCTTTACATTTACAAACTGTACTTTAACAATAAAATATGTATAACCTGAACAAATATGAACAACCTGAAATGTCTTGAGTGAACCAAATGCAGTTTTAACATTTCTTTGTTTTTTTCTCATTTGTGTTCATTTTTGAGCATGTTTTGTTCTTATTATTTATTTTGTTCATACTTGTTGATTTATTTATTTTTTTTTGTTTATTTCTGTTTATGTTTATCACATTTTTCTCCATTCTTTTCATCATTTATAGGTTGTTGAGTTATTATTTTACTGGCCTACATGATTGAAATGAAAAATGTGAATCGCCTGAACAAATATGAAACACAACGAGCTGCACACTTTTAATAATGTATAGTGTAAGATTCTGTCGAAAGTTACTGTCCTATAATTTAGATTAGAATGTCTTTCTGTAAAACTTATTACATAAATATTTATATGTGAAAGTACTCAGATATTATAACTGTAGAAGGCTATTTCACCTTGAAAAAGTCGGTGAATGTCATCTATTTTCAATATTCTTCTGCTCTATGCCAAGATGCATCCACAGTATAAATTTAGTGCAGATATCTTAATGCATTCTTCAGATAATGCGATTATGTCATTGAATGGACAGACAGACGACAAAACGATGACAATACCCTTCAGCCGAGGGGTAAAAACCTGAAATTTCGAAAGAAAAATATGTAAAATTTTAACAATATTCTATTCAGTTCAGTTCACATTTATTTACAAATCATTTAAAATACCTATATACAGGTTGCATTCATAATTTACAACAAGTTATGAGTTTGTAAAAAGGGTAACCCCAGAAGCTATCCATGACATTAAGCAAAACAGTACAATTTATTATGAAAACAATCCCTATTTCTATCTAAGCTAAAACCTAACCCTTGCTCTAAAAACGACTTAAGGTAATTCCAATAAATACAAATAGTATAGAATTTAATCAGTATCAACACATCAGCAATATCAGGCACATGAGACAAAAAAAGAAAAAAAATTCTACCTGTCATTAAATGTTTCGTGTATTTGTAGATCCGCTGTGATCTGTAAGTTGTAATGAACATTCGTCGATGATAAACTGAAGCAGAATGTTGTTAAAATTGCATTCATTTTTCTCCAGAAACTTCAGGTTGTTGAAGTTATTGACATTTTTAAACACTTTCATAATGTCATTTTTACTTAAACTTGACTTTCTTTACTGTTTTACACTATTTTACTATTTTACACTTGAGCTCATATGTGGCCGTTGAGCTAAAAGGAGTTTGACACCCCCGTGTTAAACACCACACTGTATTGAATGGACCGCATTTACTGTTGTTACTCAGTCAGATAAGGTGCGGCGAAGATAAGACCTCGGACCACACGCAAGGCGCCGTGTGTTTCTGTGCCGCAAAGACCGAGCGAAAAAGAAAAGACAGAGACTGTATTCACACGGAGAGAATGAAGAAAATGTGACTGGGTTCAATTGAATTCACGTGTTTCTGACTCTAAACTCAATTAGGAGACTGAAAAAGATGAGTCAGCCGCATTGTTTTGTAAATACACTGCAAAATACAGTGAGCGTTCCCAGAGCAAAACCGATTCAATGGATTTAAAAAGAAGAAATATGTTAAAACGGACATATGTACAGCTCAGTCGGTAAAATAATCACATAATAACCTATAAATAATGTCAATTGGAAACTTTTCTGTATGTTTAAGAGTGAAAACAATAAAAGTATGTTATGAAAAGGTTTACATCTAACAACTATCCTTTAAAGAATATACGTGAATAACATGAACAACCTGAAATTTCTTAAGAAAAATATGTGCAATTTTATCACTGCTACGCCTCAGTTTATCATTTACAACTGTGCGTTACAACTTACAGGTCACAGTGGGTTTACAAATACACAAAACATTTAGGAACGGGCAGAATATTGGTCAAATTGCACTTATTTTTCTCAAGACATTTCAGGTTGTGCATCCAGTATTTGTTCAGGTTTCAGACAAATGACAAAAAATGATGTAAGTGATGCAAAGTAATTGAAACATTACAGACAAAAAGCATGTAGATAAGATAAGGTGAGATAAGATAATCTATTGATGGGAAAATTTGCAGTGTAGGGATAGTAAGAAATATAAAAAAGGATGAAAAACAAAAAAGAATACATATTAAAATTGACAGTAGAAACAGTAATAACAAATAAGTACAGAAAAAGGTGTAACAAGACAAAATAAAGTAAGATTTG
Source organism: Apogon hyalosoma (assembly GCA_037367295.1). Lineage (NCBI taxonomy): Eukaryota > Metazoa > Chordata > Actinopteri > Kurtiformes > Apogonidae > Apogon > Apogon hyalosoma. Next base: position 30,437,152 of record JAPQRP010000018.1, read on the forward strand.
GGTCCTGAAGAGATACCAAATTTCACTGCACAATAGATATTTAACATCTTTTATTTATTCTTATTTTTATTTTTTTTTTTGCTCAGTTTATTCAGTTCTTGCTGTAGTTGTTATTATCATTATAATTATCACCATGGTTATTATTCTTACTATTGTTGGTATTTTCTTGTGAGGGCCCCCCCCCATCTAGATAGATAGATAGATAGATAGATAGATAGATAGATAGATAGATAGATAGATAGATAGATAGATAGATAGATAGAGATCCCTATAGTAAAACATTCTGTAAATGTGAAAAAACAGTTCATTATAGCTGCTGCAAATAAATGAAACGTGCAGCTTTTAATCGAGTTGTTTGCTGAATAATTCCGTCCCAGAGCAGGCACATTATTTACCTTTGGACGCTGACGGAGCGACTGCAGATCCATAACTAAGGGTGTGTATTGGCAAGAATGTGGCGATACGATACAAATCACAATACCAGGATCACGATACGTTATATCACAATACTGTTACCAAGGCAATGTGTTTTGTTTCTTTTCTTTCTTTTTTAAAAAGATTATTTCCTGTAAAAATTGAATTACACCAGAAATATGCACAAATACTAAACACATTTTGTTTGATCAGAACAGGATCTAATGCAATATCACAAAACGTTCCTCTGTAAAAACTTAAAACTTAAATGATGTTTCACGGACAATAAAGTTTACGATCCTGCTCAAATGTTTATATTCTTTTAGTTTTGAAGTGAACAGTCCCTGAATCATCCAACATCAGAACATTATTTTTTGTGCCATCCCAACCAAGGAACTAACACCTGCTGCTTTCAGACAGTTAAAAAGTGCTTTAGGATGCTTGAAATAACCATAATGTAACAAAAGTGTTTAATAATAAAAAAAAAACAAAAAGCAAAAATGAACCCTAGCCATGTCTGCATTTGAAAAAAATACCTAAAAATATTGATACAGTGATTTTTAATATCGATACGGTATCGTGAAATTAAATATCGCGGAACCGATATTTTCTTACACCCCTATTTATGGTGGGAGGCAGTACGCCACGTGCTCTGCTTTCACGTTAGTGTCCGTGTCTGGGGCGCCGCTAGCAACTGTTGGCCCCATGAAAGGGAGGCGGTGGGGTGGTGGTATGTACGTGGGGTAGGGGCAGCAGTTATATACGTGGGGGTGCGGCGTGAAGCGAAAGTGAAACTTAACACGCCTTCAACGTCCGACTCCCGGGTTCTATGCCTCTATTATACACAAAATGTTCACAGCTTCTAACCTGTATCCACTGGGCCCCCTTCGCTGCTCTATGGGCCCCCCCTTTACGGCGCCCCAGGTCCGTGTTGCCTCTACTAGGAAAGTGCTTTTCCAAAATAAAACCCATCGCTCAACGGCTCGGAAACGGCCCTACTTTTTCCTGCGGCGGTGGTGTACTTCTTACATTCCCACAAATTCAGTCGAATGTCTCACTTTTCTTGATGGACGGTAATTGTCGACATAAAGGTCAGAGACTTTGACCTGCACACATGAACACACACGTCCTTACCCATCACCCACATCCCATGTGTGCAGGGTAATTGGTTCCGTGGTCAGTCGTACCTAATTGGTGCGCAGCTGTCAATAGTACAGGTATTTCAAGGCTGTAGTCCGAAGCCTGTGCAGACACGCACACGGAGGGAGTTCAATGTATCCCTAAACCTGCACCGGCTCAAACCAGCTCACAGAAGCACTGTTTATCTGCTAATTTATTTCCCAGTGTCCCCTTCACTGGTGTTTTCTACTGCTCTTAAAGCCCACGGGCCAGCTGTGTGTCCAAATTAGCTCGATAGGTTACAATCTCTCGCACAAGCAAAAAAAAAAAAACCACAAAAAAAAAAAAAACAACCAGGCTGAAGGGATTGTCTAAAGCTTACAATTACGGTTGTGGTGCTAGGGTTGAGATTTCCATGGTCTTAAATTGAGGATTCTGCCTTCGTCTTGAGATAAGCCCCTATAGTGTCACCTCGCTAATTTAACATGGCTGCGAGGGGGGATGGAATCTCATTATTTTAAAGAAAACACCGTACACGGGCACGAATCTGGACCTTTACCTTTTATAGGAGACTCAGAAATAGCCTGGAATTCAAAAATGTCAACCTTAGGGTGTTATTGGAGAGCACAACAAGACTTTATTACTGTTGTGACATTTTTCAACATTTTTTTTATGTCATGTAGAAAATCAAGATCAATCCTTGCAAAAAAAAAAAAAAAAATCCTAGAAGTAAATCCTGGTGCGCTGCTACCACCCCATGGAAGGTAAACATTGTAGGCCCTTCAGAAAATATCTGTAAATTTGTCGTCAGAGCGTGGGGGTGGGGGTAGTGTAAGCACTGGAGGTATAGTGGTGCGTTTCATAAGTGCTGTAACAACCGCAACCGGCGTGAAAATGAAAGTAAAACTTAACTTTGAACGTCCGACTCCCAGCTTCTATGCTTCTCTTTAACTGCGGAGCTTACACGAAATTTTAACAACTTCTAACCTGTATCCACTGGGCCCCCTGGGAATGCTGGGCCCCATGAACGTGTCATGTTTACCCCCCCTTTACGGTGCCCCAGAGTAAATATAAAAAAATATAAGAAAAATGCATGTAAGATGAAAGGAACATCACTTTTTGAACATTAGTCCAACATAAGTGCTGATCCAGACCCCTGTCCACATCCACATGACCCCTTTGAACATCATTCCTTACATTAGTACCATTACTTCATGGTACCAAACAAAGCAGGTCCACTCACTGTTCACGCACAGGTGGACCTTACAGACCCTGGAGACCACATTGGACCTGAGATTACTGACTCACTGTCCTCACTGGAACTGTTGCTGTCACTGTCTTGTAATGTAAGGGGAAATGACCAAAAATAGTCACTTGCCTGATAAAGGGTTAAGTCATACTTTCTGTTGTGTGATGAAAACTACTATTATTCTAATCTATTCTGGAATTTATTTAGAGGGACTTTTCATGCATAAAATATGGAGAGAAATCTGAAAAAAAAAAATACACACATAACATATTATATATAAATGCAACACTTTTGTTTTTCCATTTCTCATGAGCTGAACTCAAAGGTCTAAAACTTTTTCTGTGTACACAAAAGGCCTGTTTCTCTCAAATATTGTTCACAAATCTGTCTAAATCTGTGTTAGTGAGCACTTCACTTTGTTTTATATCAAGATGCTGATTAAGACAGCATGATTATTGCACAGGTGTGCCTTAGGATGGCCACAATAAAAGGCCACTGTAAAATGTGCAGAAAAAGGTTTTAGATCTTAAAAATGGGAGCAAAAACGGGTGTAGCATTTGTATTTTTGTTCAGTGTATGTTGATCAACACAACAGGAAAGAAAAGATCCGGGGCTTCGACAGAATACGACACAAGAACACAAAATAGATGGAATAAGAAAACAAAATTATAAAATTAATGAGTCGAGATAAAAATCAATACAGGCAGATATTGTCCAGTCGGAAAAAAACAACAACAAAAATTGCTCTCATCCATCTCTGTCATGTTGGACGTCCATTTTTCTTACATAAACACAAAGATCAGATCCGCCATTGGATGATTCCTGCAGTGATTAATATGTTTCCGCTGCAACACATTCTTTAACCCATTTAATCTAACTGATGCACTGAGTAGACTCATTTCTTGAGCGACCGTCGGTTTATTAGAGAGCGTAAAGGTTGGACGACGCCAGGATTCATCAGGGTCAGACTGTGAGACATTACTTTCACACATGGATTGGACACCGTAGAGGTCAGACCTGAACCTTATTGAGATGGATAAGACTTAATGCGGTGACCCGACTCTTCCGTCACCAGTACAGGATTTTTAGAAAACATTTAATCCAACTGTGTGACATTTATCGTCACGAAGCGCATGAGATGGACGATGCCACAGTGAATGCATCGTGTAATCAAAACAATTTAAGTATAATGTTTGAGGCAAAGAGGGGATCCCAAATTTTATTGACTGTAGTCACAGAGCTGTTGAACACACATCAGATTTTTTTGAAGTATGACAAAGGACTTCCTTAAAGCTGTATATAACTTTCATCACCAATTTTTCATCGAATCTTCATCGTCACAGCCTAAGTATCGCAAATCCGTTAGTCTTTCCGTGATTACGCGCCTGAATCTCTTCCGTCATGGTGAAAAAATTTGACGTGTACTCCACCATAAACAGTCCATTTGTTTACAGACAGAGCCGGTAGGTCATTCGGGCATTTTCGGAAATTTGTCGCGACGTGCTTTGTGGGAAGTGGAGCTCCACGCAGCTGCGATAGCAACAGGCAATGAAGTCGTTTCTGTGTTTGTTGCCGCTGCGGCCAGAATGCAGCTAAATTAAACAGAGATTGTCCATTTGAATATAGCACATGCAATAGATATGATCAGGGCCGTTTCTAGCTTCATGGGGGCCCTAAGCAAGATGCTGTTTGAGGGCCCCTCGTTTGTCAAACTACAATGAAGAGACTCCTAAACCCTTTAGATGGTCTACTAAGATGCAACAATCTGTTAAAATTCCTGAAGAAATACAGTTAAAATTAAACATCTTAAGTTGAGCCACTCGGGCAAATTAAACGGATAGTAAAGTATAATACAAGGAAAACAACAATTCTATACAGCAATAAATAAAACAGATTTTGGGTGTTTATAAAATGTGCTTACTTTCAAGAAGAAAATACAACAACCGCTGAGATAACTTCTTTTTGATGCCATTACTGTGTCTGTTTTGTTTAATACTCTCGCTAACGGGAATGCTAGGTGGGTAGCTGTCAATCGTTCCCATCATACCTGGCCGCTATGCCACGATGTGACAGTGCGCTCCAATAAATATGCCCTAATAATGCCACAAAAACACCAGCCACAGCTTATTGTTGCAGTTTATTGTATTTATATCCATATAAGCATACAAGGGATGTAAGAAACACATGAGATAACTGCAGATAAAGACAGGACATTTTAATTTTCCTCAGATTAAGATGAACATGCAGTAGCTCGGGGGCCCTAAGCATTCGCCTAGTTCGCCTATAGCAAGAAACGGCCCTGGATATGATGCATATTAGTAACATTAAGCATCATTTTCCAGGTATGTCTCAGGTATGTAGATTATTACCCCGCCTCCTGAAGGGGAGGAAAGGGGTATTGTTTTTGGTTTGGTTTGTTTGTTTGTTAACACTTTAGCAGCAAAACTATTGGTTGAATTCATACAAAATTGAATTTATAGATTGCCAGTGACCAAGAATAGATGTGGTTACATTTTGGGAAAAGTAGGTCAAATTTAACATTTTTTAAGCTTTTTTTTTTTTTTTTTTAATCTTATAATGGGCAAAATTTCACATTTATAAAAACATCAATTTTGTTTCAATTTACTTCAACCGTGGCACATGTATAGAGGCAATTCATATACTGACATCAGCACATGCATAGACACGATGACATCAGCTGGATCGATGCCAAAATAAGTTAGAGCTGCAGCTCCAGTTTGGACCAGAACTCAGAGGTCAGAGCATATGACTCCAGTTCTACAGTCTGTACACCGGCTCCACTCAGCTACAGAATAGACTTTAAAGTTCTGCTACTGGTCTACGAGTCACTGAATGGTTTAGGTTCAGAATACATGAATGACATGTTAATAGAATACAAACCCAGTAGGGCTCTGAGGTCAGCTGACCCAGGTCAACTAGTCCAGTCCAGAGTTCAAACTAAACCTGGTTCTGCTGCGCAAAACTGGAACAAGCTACCAACTGACCTGAAATCAGCCCCAAATGTCAACATTTTTAAATCCAGGTTAAAAACCTTCCTCTTTTCATGCGCTTGTGAGTAAACGCTTTTCGATCTTGACTTTTAAATGCACTTTTTTGATTTTTTTTTCTTTTAACATCTCGCTTTACTCCATTTTAATTTTAATGTTAATTTTCACGTATGGTTTTAATATAATTAATGTATTTATGTCGCTCTGTGAATGCATTTTAAAACCACATTTTATCACCGATTATTTTAATGTCTTTTACCCATTTTTGTGATTTTTTTAATGTCTTCTGTGATTTTTTTTTTTTTTACGCCTTTGTAAAGCACTTTGAATTACCCTGTGTATGAATAGTGCTATACAAATAAACTTGCCTGAGGGGGCGGGGTTTGTTTGGGCCTGGCACCACTTGCTTTATCGACGTCGCTATCGATCAGTTCCTTCAGGCGACAATCCAAACAAAACAAAAATGATCCAAAAATCAGTAGAATGTCATAAAATTAAAACCACAGTCATTGGAACGGGGCTTTAAAATTGATCCGTGTGGGGGATCTTAGATAACCAGTTAACATATGCACATTCACGAAGAGTGTTGAACAGCATCTCATTATGAAAACAGTGAAATGTTGAGGCAACAAGGGGTTTAAGGCTATTATGAAGGATCATGAAAACGTAACACTTGGTCAATGTGACTAATTTCTAAATTTGCAGTGGAATTATTGTTGAAGTTGTTCTTTATTAATCTTGAATTTTGTTTCAGTGCACATAATTCTGTATTCTGTTTTTATTTGTCATACATGAAAGGCCGGGTCACTCTCATGTCATTGAGGATTTCAGTGCTAAATAAAGGAAAGATATGCTACTTACTTTTTCTTCTTTTTCTTTGTTCCAGTGATGGATGGGCGGACCGTTACGAGGTTGTTGAGGGATATGAACAGGAAGCCGAGGGAGGAATCACCATGAAGCTGCAGTCAGAGGTGGTCAAGTCCTTTGACGATTACTATCTGAAGCTGCGTCTGGACACCAACACCAGAAACCCCTGGTTCCCGGAGTTCTGGCAGTACCGCTTCCAGTGCCGCCTGGCCGGACATCCACAGGAGAACAAGAACTACAAGAAAGTCTGCTCTGGTAGGTGATGACAGGGAGATGCACGGTTCGGTGGATGGGTTATTTACAGTCACGGAAAAAATGATTAGACCATCAAAAGTCATCAAAAACAACAGTTACGCAATCAAGTGCTAACTCCTGTGTGTATCGTGTGACTAAAACAGACCGAAAAGAAAACATGGAATGAATAAAAGCACTGTTTTTGTCAGTACAATGACATAGATATTGATAAGGGCGAAGTCGAGGGAAGGTTAACGTCTGGCCAAAAAAAAAAAAAATTGAATTACAATAATCTACACCAAACTTAGATTGTTGTGTAGGTTATTACTTATATTTTCAGGAAAATGTATTTTGAAATGAGAAAAAGTTGGTGAACAAAAATTTGAGGAGTTTTATGAGCGTGAATGTTTGGAAAGTGGCAGTTTTGTGCCGTCGTTCTGGGTTCATTTTATAAACTCTCATAAATAAACTAAATTTATTCCAAATACATTGATATTTGACTATTATATGTAGTATATTTGTCATATTATAAACACACAGTATTTAAAATTAATAAATGCATATATCTATGCAAAGTAAATTTGAATATAAGGTTAATATTATTTGTTTGTTGTAAATATTGTAAAAAAAAAAAAAAAAGTATATGATATTGATAATTGAAATAAAAAATGTTTAATTTGACATTTACTTTTGTTGTCCATCCGTGACGCTGCCATTTTTCAAAACTCTTGCTATTTAGGTTTGATAAAATATTTTTTTCCTCAAACCAATTATTCGGTTGTAAAATAGATGGTTTAAGGTATCAGCTGAATACATCTGAGGATGAAAATGTCAGAGGAACTTCACTTTGGAGAACTTTGTAATTCTTGCAAAAAATAGACATTAATTTTTCATTCATTGTTGATGCAGTAGTTTTTGATATTTTTCATTTAAAACTATTTGAAACAAAATTTTGCCTTTTGAGTCTGTTTCAGATGGCATTTAGACCTTTACAGTTATGTGAAATATTTGTCTGAAACTTGTCTGGTTCAAAAGTTATGGATCAAAAAGTAGTGGGCGGTCCATCCGTGACGCCTTTGACCTCACCCTTAAGTTATTTTGGTTTGTATCAAGAAAACATGGAAAATGGATCGATATCAGCTCTGACATTAAACTGTTATGAGCTATTTTTGTTGGTATCATTATATTTGTCCAAACAAATGGACCTTTAGTTGGACCAGAACAAGAAATTGAAGAAAACAAGGGGTGGTCTAATAATTTTTTCCGGGACTGTATAATAGAGACAGCAACAGTTACTTCAAATAAACAGAAAACTAATGCTAATGCTAATGCTAATTCCTATCAATAACAACAATGTATTTTTCTGTTTTCCTCCCTGAATATTCTCTCCCCTTGCTCTCAAAAGGTGACCACGGTAAATTGCGTTCTTGACTTTTTATAGCAATAACACTCAACAAATTCAGTCAAATTTAAAATAAATGAAAAAAAAAAAAAAAAAGCAAATGAACACTTATCAACAGAGCCCGTGTGGTGATGTAAAAAAAAAAAAAAAAAAACGTGCACAAATTAAACGTGCACACGAAATAATAAAACCTGAGCACGAAATAATAAAACGTGTACACGAATTATTAAACGTGCACACGAAATAATAAAACATGCGCACAAATTATTAAATGTGCGCATGAAATAATAAAACATGAACACGAATTATAAAATCGTGCGCACGAAATAATAAAACGTGTACACGAATTATTAAACGTGCACACGAAATAATAAAACGTGTACACGAATTATTAAACGTGCACACGAAATAATAAAACATGCGCACAAATTATTAAAT
>JAPQRP010000018.1:30456769-30469509 GCA_037367295.1 Apogon hyalosoma
TTTGTATTTACACCCCCACCCCCACCCCCACCCCATTTACTTATAATGGGTGAAGTTTAATTTGTCTGTAGCGGCAAAACTATTGGTTCAATTCATACCCAATTGACTCAAGAGATTACCAGTGACCCAGAATGGATCTCATTGCATTTTGGGAGAAGTAGGTCAAAGTTCAATTTTTTTTATGAATTTTTAAAATCTTCCCGTTTACTTGTAATGGTTGAAATATGTGCGAGGGGCGGGGTTTGTTGTGCCTGGCACCACTTGTTTGTTTTGTGTTCGGTGCATGTTGACTTATTTAATGTGTTCGTCCAAAAAAAAAAAACATTTCAAGTGCCCGCTGGGCTTCTTCCAAGTACCCCTAGGGGTACGCATACCCCTAAAGTAGAAGATGACGGTGTTTCCACATTCACTACAGAGCCTCTGAACGTCCAAATGGGTCACATCTGATAAGAAACGGCATTTCACCTGAATTATTTACACGTAATGGTAGAATGAGTGGTTCAGCAGTTACTAATCCTTCCAGATCAATACTGTATTTGGTCACCAGCGGCCTCTCAGGTCTTTAAAGGTTAGCCCATTACCACTCCGTAAATGGGATTCTCCTAAATGTGATCCTCTGTGTCTCGTTCTTATCTGCACAGGTATGACATCATGAATCTACAAAGTGTAGGTGACGGTCGCTATGACTACATCAACGTGGGCTCCTGGCACGAAGGCATCTTGAGTATCGACGACAACAAACTGTGGATGAACAGCAGCGACATGGTCCGGTCCGTCTGCAGCGATCCCTGCTCCAAAGGCCAGATCAAGGTAGGGGTACTGGTTCTCCGGCATTAAATGAACACCAACTGTTATTTAGTTTGAAAAATCTATAGTCATTAACAGAGAAGAATTTACTCAGTGGCTTAAGGGAAGTGCCCCAAATTATCCAGAGGCATTAATTCAGACTATGCCGGTAGCGATACGAGTAAATAGGTGCAGAGTTAATTCAGAATTGATTGTGCTTTAACTGCTGGAGCAACAGGACACGTATAGACACTCTTTCCAAGTTGTTTTATTTTAAGAGTAAACCTAAATCTCTTTCCCCTGCGCCTGGAAATATCTCTCTCGGTGGTAGCTTTGTCACAGCTTAACGTAATGCCTCATTCTTGTGGCAAATCTGAACACTTCCCGTTTGGTAAAGGAATTATCCTGCACGTCCACGAACGGCAAATAATTCTCAAGGATCTTACTCCACTTTCTTAATGTCCTCATATTTCCAGTATCTTTTAAGATTTTTTTGGCTTTGATATGTTTTACAAAGTGACACCATCCATATGCATGGAGCAGCAGCAGCAGCAGCAAAATGGAACCTGTTTTTATTGCGCAAACTGCATCATAGTAAAAAAAAAAAAATCTAGGTATACCAACAACTTTCACTTTTTCCTTTTCAACCTGTCAGTCGTAAGATTGTGCCCTTAGGTAAATTGTTTGTAAGTCCATAATGTTGAAAAGACAAGAATTTGTCAGTAATTAAATTTAGTGTTAGTGTTAGCATAACTGATAGCTAAAAACTGAGCCTGACTTTGGAAAAAATCTCAAATTGTTTTTTTTTTTTTTGACATCAATTTCACATGATATTTTGCAATTTAAAAGAAAATTTTGTTTAGTTAAGTTTGAAGCTGCGTATGACTTTCGCCACCAATTTTTCATCAAATCTGTAAAACCCCAGTCCTAGCCTGAGTATCGCGAATCCGTAAGTCCTTCCGTGATTACGCGCCTGAATCTCTTCCCTCACGGTGAGCTGTTTCGAAGAGCTCCACGCAGCCGCATTCTGGCCGCAGCGGCAACAAACACAAAAAAAACGGTTTCGTTGCCCGTAGCTACTGCGGCTGCGTGGAGCGCCGCTTCCCACAGTGCACGTCGCGAAAAGTTTCCGAAAATGCCCGAGTGACCTACCGTCTCTGTTTGTAAACACACGGATTGTTTATGGTGGAGTACACTTCGAAATTGTTCACCGTGAAGGAAGAGATTCAGGAAAGACTTACGGATTCGTGATACTTAGGCCAGGACTCGGGTTTTTTCAGATTCGATGGAAAATTGGTGATGAAAGTCATACGCAGCTTTAATTTTGTTTAAGTTGAGAAACCCGAAGTTTGTCACAAACCACTATGGCTACGTTCAGAACGCAGGCAAATGTGGCCAAATCCGATTTTTTTTTTTTTTGCCCATATGTGACCTATATCCGATCCGTTAAAGACAGTTGAACAGCACTAATCCGACCCAGACCACTTTCATATATGGTCCTAAATCCGAAACGTATCAGATATTTTGCAATGCGACTTTGAAATTCGTCATTGAAATTCGACGAGATGAGATGCCTCCATTTTTTTCTTCCGTAAACACGGCGCGTGCCTGCGTGGTCGCGTATTCCGTCAGGACCTCTTTTGCTCACGCGGGTCACTTCAGGGTCGCATTCAGTTCACACTCAAAACTGATAGAAGTCGCATTTAATGTGCAATATGAACGAGCGCACACACACAAATGGAATTGTGCATTAAGACCTGCTGTCTGAACATATAATCAGAAAGACTATATGGCTAAAATTCACAGAACTGTCATCATCCGAACATTTAGCTCCACAAGATGCTCAGTGCCTTTGAAGATGACGCTGCGTCTCCCATCAAGACTTGTATTGATTTTCATCTGTTGGTGCCTTTTCATTCAAGAACACAGTGAATGGTTTTGAGATAATGATCCTTTTGGTGTTAGCGAGAGGTGACACCACACGGAGAACGAAGAACCGTAGTCCTGCTCGCCCCGGTTGTGTTCCACTAATTTCAGAGGAAAAAAAAAAAAAAAAAAAAAAGAGTATTGAACTCAGTGATATGTGTCTGTATTTTTTTTTTCATCCCCTTTGAAATATGCTGGAGTTAGCCTTGGCTATCATCCCGGAACTGGGGTAAATTTCGAAAACAAATCTAACACTTCACGGACGATGCTGAGCGCAGGCCGAAGCGACAGCGTCAGGAGGGAAGTAGTTTTGATGGGACACGAGGAAAGCGTGCTGCGGTGTTAAAACGACTAGATCCCCACCGAAGAAAACAAAACTAAATAAATAAAAGGCACGTCCTGTCAAAGCTCGCCGTTTTCAGCTCGGAGGTTGTTGTTCTTTCACGTCGCGCGGCAGACTTCCACGTCGGTCACACGGAGGCAGTGGATGGACGGAGAGCGCCGGTCCATTCTTATTCCAGCAGAGTACGTCCAGTTTGCCCCGCTACTCTCTCAACACCGTCTGCTCTTTTCTTTGCGGCGCTTCTAGCTGTGAAAATATTACATAATTTGCTGCCTATTGAGGCGCGCAGTAGGGCAATATATGAAACATTCATACAGGATGGTGAATTAAACCCAGCATACCGGTTCATCTCTTGGATCACCCACATAGCTTCATATCGCACCTTAATCCCAGTGCCTCCCTCTACCTGGCTGAAGAAGAAGATCCATTATGACATAAATAATAAACACTGGTATTGAGCCCATTTTGAAGAGATGCCCTGATTTGCTTCATGTGGGCCAACTGTTTTCAGTCTAGCTATCCACTAACTCGCCCTGAGGGACGGTGCATCCTCTCTCCTGGCTGCTCACTCTTCCCCTTGCTCTTTTTTTTTTTTTTGCTTTTTGTTTCCTGCCCCACTTATCACCCTATTTTACATATCACAGTGCCGGTAACAGCTTCTCTGGGAGCAGAATGTAAAAGAAGCTGGCCTTGTTTTCTAAACAGTATGACTGAGGCTAAAGAAAAGTGTCAGCGTATCCGTTCGCATCCCTGACACCCACCCCCCCCCCTCCCTTGATGCTGAGCGCAAATTTACGCGTCGTGATGGATTGATCAGTGTTGGGAACAGTTACTGAAGTGCCTTTGAGCACTTCATTCAGATTCAGGTCCAGATAGGCCCAATCCCATTTCACCCCTCGCCCCTAATTCACATGTGTAAATAATAAACTGAGACACAATATTGTTAAAATGACACTTTTTTACGTTTTTGTTTTCCTCCAGAAACTTCAGGTTGTTCATTTTATTCGCATTTTGTAAAGGAGACTTTGTAGATGTAAACATTTTCATAATGTAATTTTACTTTTTTCACCTCAAAACACAGAGAACAGTTTGGAGCTGGCTTTATTTATAGGTTATTCGGTTATTGTTTTACAAGTCCGACCCGTTTGAGATCATATTGGGCTGAATGTGGCCCCTGAACTAACGTGAGTTTGACGCCCCTGCGCTATTAGAACAAGCAATGTGTACAATATGTGTTAAACGACTATTATCAATATAAGTAAGTAAGGAATTATACAGTCGGTCCAATTATAGTACAATTATACAGTGGTGGCTTTTTGTTGATATTTGGGGTTTTCTGTGTGAAGGTGATTCGGAAGGGCGAGGTGAGCTGCTGCTGGATCTGCACCACATGCAAGGACAACGAGTACGTCCAGGACGAGTTTACCTGCAAGGCCTGCGAGCTGGGATGGTGGCCTGATGATGACCTGGCAGGTAAGAGCCACAAAGACTGACATGTATATGTATTTTGCAACAGTTTCCGGTCTCTACCATATCCCTTACTCCTTACCAGCCGTCCTCCTTAACCCACAAAGACCCAAACCGCCAAAACCACCTACCGATCTAAACTGTTTAATACTTATCGATCCATTAATCTTATCAATACGTGTAAATAATTGGCAGAAAATGTAGTTTGTCGTCTTTTCACGGTCATCAGATATGACCCATTTGGACGTTCAGAGGCTCCGTAGTCACCGTGGAAACACCGTCATCGTCTACAACATTGATTCACCAGTAAAACCCATGGAGTCGGAGCAATGACAGTGGATGGACACACATGTTTTTACCTTCAGTTATTGATATCTTTGCTGAAAAAGTCCCTTTTTCTTCAGTTTTGTCTGTTTCTGATAGAATAAGCCTCAACTTTAACCCATAAAGACCCAAACATCCACAACCAACCAAAACCTACTACTGATCTAAAATGTTTAATACCTGTTGATCCACACATTTATTTTTATCAAAATGTGTAAATAATTGGTGTAAAAATACAGTTTGTCGTCTTTTCATGGTCATCAGATATGACCCATTTGGATGTTTAGAGGCTTCGTAGTTACCGTGGAAACACCGCCATCTTCGACAACATTGATTCACCAGTAAAACCCATGGAGTCGGATCAACGACAGCGGATGGAATTGCTGGATTTATGTTTAGTTAATGGTAGATTTTACTGAAAAAAAAAAAAATCACATTTTCTGCAATTTTTTCTGTTTCTGATATAATAACCCTCAACTTTAACCTGAGCTTTTACGAGCATCTACATGATCAGTGAATTAAATACTGGAAAATACCTGATTTATCCTGATAAAATGCAAAATGCAGCAGATAATATTATAATAAATGGTGATAAATCACATAAGAAAAGTTAGTTAAAGAAAAACTTCATTTGGGAATTAAAACAAAAGTAGCACTGGGTCTTTATGGATTAATTAGTGCTTTTATGAACATCTACATAATCAGTGAATTTGATGCAGGAAAATACATGATTTTAACTTAAAAAAATGCAAAATACAGTGTATAATATTATAATAAATGGTGATAAGTCATTTAAGAAAGGTGAAATCTCTGGGTCACTGGGTCTTTATGGGTTAATTTGCTGTTTTCATGGCTTTGCCTTTGTGCCCACTCCCATCAGGGCTTTTATATCTCACAACAAAAATAATAATAATAATAAAAAAAAAACCTCTTTCTCCCAGACTACCTTTTTTTTATTATTTTTTTTTTTTATTTCGTGCTCTCAGAAATCATCCTCCCCCCAGGAGCTTGTTCATATATTTCCTCCCTGACACCTCCTTTCCCTGATGCTTTTCATCATCTGCGTCCTGTGACCCTGCTTTCTTAGCTTTCTCAGCCTCCACTCCAGTCCCCAAAAGTAAAAATGCTCACTTCCCCTCCTCCCTCCGCTCTTTGCCTTGTTGCGACCTAGTGGTTGTTTTGACAGCGATTTATAGAGTTGAGAGGAGCTTTCAGTTCCCAGGTGTAAAATCCTATTACTGCCATGAGAGGCTTGGGGATACAGTTCAGCAGTCTGTTGAGGAAGAAATTTTCCCTTCACTCTCATTACATGTCCCTATCTGGAGAATACTAATAGAGACAGTTGGCTTCCTATTCAAAGAGTGAGTCCCGCAACATTTTTGCTGCTTTAGCGGCAATTTTTAACACTTGTATTAATTTTTTTGTTTTTTTTTTAATTTGGATTAAAGTGAAAAGTAACTGCATTTCCCCCATGAAATTCAGGGTTCAGTGTCCGTTAATTTACATGTTCAAAATGTTAAATGTTTGCTTTTTTTTGGTTTGTTTTATTACTTTTTTATGTTAAAGAAAAGCTAAAGTTTGTAGTTATTCAGAACATCTATTCAGAACATCCTCATTTAGTAAAGATTATAATGTGGATTGTGTTTTTATCACATGTTAAAGGGCCTCCATTTATAAGCTGAGGACCGCTTCTGGGGTGTCCTTTTACAAAACGTATCTTGCAAATGAATTGTCGATTTAATTGTATGTAATAATTTGTAATAAGTTTTGTAATAAATAAATAATAATAAAAAAATAAACAGGCTGTTATTTCAACTTTGTGGTCTTGCAATTTAAACTGCACCACACTGTTTTTTCAATTTCCTTTTTTTACCCCAAAAAACAATAGAAATACATCATTTCTACACTCAAATCTGGTTTTGTTAACATACTCTTCCTGTAAAAACTACAGCTATATGGGTGCTTCTATGAAACTGGTCCTAAAAACAGGACATGGGGCTAAAAATTCAAACCAGATGTAGACTAATGTTATGAGGCAAGTTTGGAAGCACTTTGGGTCTATTTTAAAAAATAAATACTAACTGAGATAAAAGAGAAACTATTTTTCACATAAAACATTTTTTATATTATTTTACATTATATTTAATACAAAAATCTGCATGTAACGGTGAAAAGGACACGAAAATTACGCGCTACTATTTTTTTTAGAATATCTCTTTATTCTCTCACAGGTACATTTGGGAATTGAACTAGTTAACCAAGGCAGAGTGTTTCACACAAATGGCTGCTGTTACAAAATCATTCGTGATTTATATGCGTTTAAATGGGCAGGTTCTGCATGTAACGTAAGTGGACGCGATGGGTTACATACAAAACCTGGAATGAGACTGAGATTCTTGAAAAACTGCAATGTCTGGATTAGAAAAACCACTAGGATCATCAAATTTAACGCAGTCTCTTTATTTATAGTGGTATATAAGACCATTTAGAGCCATGTTTTCCAGATCAAATGCGCTGACACCTAAGTAGCTTTTCATGTCTTAATTTTGGTCCTATTTTTGGCCCCAATATTTTATCAAAAATTAATTAATTTTGG
Organism: Apogon hyalosoma; assembly: GCA_037367295.1. NCBI lineage: Eukaryota > Metazoa > Chordata > Actinopteri > Kurtiformes > Apogonidae > Apogon > Apogon hyalosoma. Next base: position 30,464,212 of record JAPQRP010000018.1, read on the forward strand.
GATGGCTCAGAGCAAGAGTATAATTTTTTTTTTTTCATTTATCTCAGGTCATCATTAGGTACATCCTTTGGGGAAATATGTCTACATTTCTCTTTTATTATTGGGTCTAAAAAGCGGGTAAAGTGCCAGGTACCAAAGTGAACCCTGTTTCATAGAAGCACCCAAATGACATTTTACAATTTAGAGGAGTATTGGATTTGGGATTGTGGAAAGGATGCAGATAAGAGCATCATCTTTGCCATCCTTGTCCGTTTGCAAGAGGTGAGGCTGATGCTTCGTTAAGCTAAGCTGGGTGGGTGGTCAAAAAAGAAGAAACCCCCCCACACACCTTTTTGCTGCAGTGTACTTCATGCTCGTTCCCCTCAAATGTGCCTTAATGTGCTTTTGCAGGACACCTTGAAATAATACCTGTGTGAAGCAACATTTTTGTCATTTCAACCTTCCTGAGACCACAACCTGCGATATACATTTCTGATTCTCATGCTATGACATATATGCAGGCTAGAAAGTGGTTTCTTCATGCAGAGCTGTGATGGCACTGACTGTAATGCTATTAGCAGCGGCATGTAATTTATGGAGTGTTAAGCTGGGGAAGTCTCAAATTGTCAGTTTTCTCCCATTAAGCTCCTCTACATGTTGGATGACAAGTGTACAACTAGTGAATCATGACAGAGTTGACACACATACCCGTGTGTCTTCATATAACTTTGGCATAACATAAAAATTAGAGGGAGGAACCTGAAAGAACTGGAGCTCTAACGGTGTGTTTGATGACACATGCAAATGACGCCACCTCGGAAGACTCTGATCAGCGCTTCATACCTTAAGTCCCTCGTGTTTCCAAATCTGTATTACTTTACTCTGGGGGGCCGCTACCAATTCTGGGCCCCGTGAAAGGTAAACGTTGTGGACCCTTCGTAAAATTCATTATGTTGTTGATCTGTCGGGGGGGTAATCCGTAGCTAACGTAACTTACACTAGCGTAGAACAAAACTGGAACTTTACACGCTTTCAACGCCCGACTCCCAACTTCTACGCCTCTATTTTACAGCGGACCTTGCACAAAATTTTCACAACTTCTAGCCTGTATCCACTGGGCCCCCTCCACTTCTCTAGTGGCCCCCCACAAATGCTGGGCCCCATGAATTTGTCATGCTTACCCCCCCTTAACGGTGCCCCAGACTTTACTCTCCACAGGCTCTTTGCTGCCGCTACCTCCTCATTAGATTAACCTGAAGTCTCCTTTGCTACCCCCAGGCTGTGAACCCCTGCCTCTCAAGTATCTGGACTGGGCAGATGTGGAATCTATCGTCGCCGTGGTTTTCTCCTGCGTGGGCATCCTGATCACCTCCTTCGTCACCTTCGTGTTCATCCAGTATCGCGATACTCCTGTGGTCAAGTCCTCCAGCCGAGAACTCTGTTACATCATCTTGGCCGGCATCTTCCTAGGCTACATCTGTCCTTTCACTTTAATCGCTCGTCCCACGGTGGCCTCCTGCTATTTGCAACGCCTGCTGGTGGGTCTGTCATCCGCCATGTGTTACTCGGCCCTGGTGACCAAAACTAACCGGATCGCCCGCATTCTGGCAGGAAGCAAGAAGAAGATTTGCACTAGGAAACCCCGATTCATGAGCGCCTGGGCCCAGGTGATAATCGCCTTTATGCTGATTAGCGTGCAGCTAACTCTGGAGATCACGCTCATTATTCTGGAGCCCCCCGAGCCAATCAAGTCGTACCCAAGCATACGTGAGGTCTTCCTCATCTGTAACACCAGCAACATAGGCATGGTGGCGCCACTGGGCTACAACGGCTTGCTAATCATGAGTTGCACCTATTATGCCTTCAAAACGCGGAACGTCCCGGCCAATTTCAACGAGGCTAAATACATTGCCTTCACAATGTATACTACCTGCATCATCTGGCTGGCGTTCGTGCCCATTTATTTTGGCTCCAATTACAAGATCATAACCACATCCTTCTCCGTTAGCCTCAGTGTAACGGTGGCTCTGGGGTGCATGTTCACACCCAAGATGTACATTATTATTGCCAAACCAGAGAGGAACGTCCGAAGCGCCTTCACCACGTCTGATGTTGTGCGAATGCATGTCGGAGATGGGAAATCCGCCGCTCAGTGCGGAAGCAACAGTTTCCTCAATATGTTCCGCCGGAAGAAGCCTGGATCTGGGAATGCCAAGTGAGTGATCCTTTATGTTGTTTACTGTTGTAGAGTTGATGTTTCCTGCAGTTACTGGCAAGAGACTAAAATGGAAAGATGCCTAAACACTCAAATGGTGTAGTGAGCTGTCCAAAAGTGGTCTTTTGGTATTAAAAAAACCTAGTCACTACAAGGAACTTGCAGTACTTATCTAAGATTAAAAACATTTGAGTGTTTATGCACATTGTTGATAGTCCAAATTTTGTTATATTGAAATTTATTGAGAAAATGAGCTTTTCAGGATTAATATGTTAGTATATGACATATCCCCCTCCCCCTGAGAATCAAATGATATGAAACTGAAATGAAGCTAAACAAATTGGATTGACTCAACTTAGGATTCCCACTTTTACTGATTAGAAGCTAACAGGCCACTCAAATATCTCATTGATCATTACAGTATATATTTTACACCTTAACTAGATGTGAAAAGACTTGTATATAACTTTTTTGAGATCTGCAGCAGTGACACGAGGACAGTTTTCTAAAGTAAGGAGTGGGGCAGAGTCTGAAAGTGATCCCAAAATGTTTCTGTGTTGTCTTTCACCCTTGCTATGCAGCCTTTCTAATCTTCTAACCCTCTAACTTTGTACTGAGCAGCATATTGTCGAGGCTGGCGAATGTTTTGGCCTGGGGGTTTCTGATCTCCTTTCCTGGAGAGGTGCACTGCCAACTGAGCCTATTGACATGTGTTTATTAAAGACTCCAACCGAGTACACGACATGAGAAGGCCACAACTTCTCAAGTGGTGTAGAAATCTCCATGCGGTCCACTGTGCATTACTTGATCAGCAAAAGCAAACTGTTGCAGTAAAATGTTTGATTTGTCTCCCCTTCAGTATCTTGACTTGTTTTGTATTCTACGCTAAATCCGTCTGCCCCTCCTGACCTGGCAATAGTCATCTATGTTTTTGACACTGCAACCCTCCAAGAAGCAGATCTGCCACCCTGCTGCTTTTGGTTTTACTGAATTAACCTCACATTTAACTTTTCTCAGCATGAATGCCCCCCCCCCTTTCCCCACCTCCCTAACTAATCACATTAGAGCCAGTCCTAGCTCATTCTGCACTAAATTCTGTGTCATCTTTAGGCCAGTTCAGGCACTAACAGGACTTTCTCCAATGCATGCATCCTGTTTTATTTGTCCATATAAAGAAGCAATCCAACTGGACAAAATGAGCTGGATGGCTCCTAATTCTGTAAGCCCACTGTCTGACGCAGTCTGAAGATCATAATGCTGTTAGCACCACATTATGCATCACTGTTTGTGGAGTGCCACAGCTGATAAACGTAACAGTCTCTAGAGCTCATAAGTGAACCCCTTAGCAAAGCTGTTAATGTCAAGTCATGTGGATAAAAAGTATTTTAACATGCTTCAGAAATGTTGAAATGCTGCTGCTCTGTTGTGTGATGTTGCTGCTATGTTGATGTTTTTCTGTGAACGTCTCCCGGTTTCCTGTGATAGTAACTTGGGTCTTTATCTCATTCATAGTTCTAATGGCAAGTCTGTGTCATGGTCTGAATCAGGTGCAAGACACCCTCCGAGGGGGGGGAATGTGTGGCACAGACTGTCTGTGCATGTGAGGAAACAGGAAGCCGGCTTGAATCAGACGGCGGTCATCAGGCCCCTAACTAACACCCCCGACCCCCACAGTTGTGAGCCCTCGACCTGTGACCTTGGCACAGACCCACAACTCCCCCAAGAACCACCCGGCACCAAGCCTCTGTACAACCTGGCGGAAGAGGACGACGAGGGCGACGTGCAGCGCCCTCTCTGGACTCCGACTTGCTCTGGACGAGTCCAAGGGCCGGAGCCTGATTTAGATAAGCCGGCTTCTTATTTGCCCCCTCGCTTGACGGATTGCACTACAGAGCGCTTACAGGGGGCTGTGGTGGACACGCACAGCTCCCACGTCCCTGCACTGAATGACCACCACACCAAGGAGGCAAATCCTGCCAACGAGCCTTTGAGCTTGACACCCTCTCGGCTTCCTTTGGCCCCGCGAGTGGGGACACTTGAAGAGGAGGGGCCCGAGGATGAGGAGCTGGACCTCTTGCACAGCTACATTTACGATGCCAAGGGAGAGGAGGAGGGGGAGGATGAGGAAGGTGAGGATTTAACTCCGAACAAGCCAGGTCTGGAGGATTCTCTCGCTCTGTCTCCCCCCTCTCCTTTCAGAGACTCTGTCTGTTCGGGGGAGTCTATCACCGGCTCCCCCATCACCGAGTCGATGCTCGGTAGTCCTCCGAGCTCGGTCTACACCTCAGACTTCCTCCGAGACTTTGCACACAGCTCCTCAACACTGTGAGAGCAAAACCGGCGCTGACGGAGTGGCCGTCGGCACACTTTTACATTTTACACATTTCTGACACAAACAGGCACGCACACAAAATATATAGATGCATACGACATGATTTACCATTTAAAAGGGTTTTTTTTTATGTTTTTTTTTGCTGTTTCATTTGCTTGCTTGTATTTATAACTCTGCTTTTATCAAGTAAGAGGTGAATCAAAATGATAGGTAGAAAAACACCAGGTATCATCCGTGAGTGCTCTATTTCTGAAGGGCTGTAAGTACACAGAGCCTTTCTGGAAACTGGGAATAGTGCCAAAACTAAGAAACTAGTCTCACGCTATTGTTTTTTGTTTTTTTTTTTAGAAGTGAAAGTATCATAATGAAGGATGTAGCTGTTGTTTAATTGAGCCTACATGAAGCAAATGGAAAAGCTAAGCCTTGCTCAGGGTTCCTACACATTTCAAATTTCGAAATTCCATACGTTTTCCACACCCCAGATATCTTGGTTAAGAAAAAAAAAAATAAGCCAACCAGTCTTTATGAGCCGGTCATTAGAGAATTTCCATCTACCCACTATACGTTCTGCCAACGATCATACGAGGAATGTTGAACAGCTCGCTCACCAACAGTGTGTGGACATCACCTGTCCGTCAAAGCAGCAGTGAAACTTGACGACACGTGGGCGGGACTTAGAATGGGTTGGAGGAGGTTAAGAGCAGAAGGCGGGGCATTCAACGTGTCAATCTGCCCAAATGTTTTCTGGGATGTGTAGTTTACTGTATGTGCT
>JAPQRP010000018.1:30481909-30499456 GCA_037367295.1 Apogon hyalosoma
TAATAAAAAACATCAAAAAACATCTTGAGCATGGCAGATAAAAAAAAAAAAAATATATATATAGATATACATATATATATAAAACCAAAACAAAAAGCTCAAAGATTTCACAGTTATTGTGCTGAGAATATCAAATAGAAACAACAAAATAGATTACATAATAAATACAACTTAGGCGTAGAATTGAAATAAAACTGTACATGTACATTCCCACATAACTGAAATATTATCCCAGTTAGTCCGGTATTCACTAGCCCTTCAACAACACCATTCTTAATTAGTTCCAGAAACATCTTCCAAATGTTACAGAATTCCGAAACACTCTTTCTAACCATATATGTTGGTTTTATTTTCCCGTATTTAAGTCACAGATCATGTAGATGTTCATGAAAACTGAGAGTAAGTCGGAAATTAATTATATCAAAACAGAGAAAAATGAAGAAAAAGTTCCTTTTTCAGTAAAGACATTGCTAACTGAATGTAAAAACATGTGTCCATCCACTGTCATTGATCCGACTCCATGGGTTTTACTGGTGAATCAATGTTGTAGAAGATGACGGTGTTTCCACGGTAACTACGGAGCCTCTGAACGTCGAAGTGGGTCATATCTGATGACCATGAAAAGACGACAAACTGTATTTTTCACCAATTATGGACATGTCTTGCTAGGATTAGTGGATCAACAGGTATTAAACAGTTTCGATCAGTAGATGGTTTGTGTCACCGGTGGCTGTTTGGGTCTTTACAGGTTAATTCCTTCTATCTGGAACTAGATGTTCTATCAATATGTGCCATTCATTTCATAGAAATTAAGACAGAGGAATGTAATCTGATTGGTCAGCTGATCAAATAGTTGTAGGTGGAGGCAAACGTGGATAATAGCCCTCCTGATTTTCCCTCCATTCTGCCCGTTTTCGGTGCTAAAGGCTTAAGTAATCTGTAGTAAGTCACGTCTCACATGCTGCTCAGAGGAATTCGAAGTTGCCGGTCATGTGTTGTTCAGCCTCTTTTGAAGCTGGTGCTGAACGCGTCCTTAATGACTGGACTCTGTGTTGTCTTTTAGCCGTTTTTTTTTCTTCGTTTTTAGAGTAGTCATAAGGGGCGTGTGGGGAAGTTTCACAGCCAGTTGCCTCCTAACAACAGACGGAGACTGCTGCTGTTGCTACTGCCACGTCTGGCTTGGACAGTTTCTATGGTAACACACCCACAGGATAGCAATATGTACGACCATAGATGAACCGGGGTTGCTAAGGCTATGGATAATGATGAGACTCTGCTTTCGTTCTGATTCTCCCACACAACAAACAGAGATGATAGCGCGGCTGTGACTAAACCATTTCTTTTTTTTTTTTTTTTAGGAAGTAGTTGGAAATCTTTTGCTGCAGGCTCTAATGATTTCACAGATCTTAATCAGAGTTCCTAACTGTGCCAGAGGTCGTGTACTTGTACTAAAACTCCGACATACCTGTCTTTTGTAGGCAGTTGGCTCATGTTGTGTGCTTAAAGCAACACCGCGCTCCTTTGTTCTGTCCTGCAGGCTCCGCCCCCCCCCCCGAGGCTTTCAGTGGGTAAATACTGGATTGTTCGTGCCGCTCGTTCCTGTGTTTTTAGACTGATTGGGTTAGTAGCATATGATACTCATTTGTCCTTAGTGTCGAAAAATACCTCTGCTTGTAGAATTACACGTCGATTCAAGATTCAAGAAGTTTATTGTTTTGTACACAGCAGAACTGAGCAACGAAATTCTTACTCTGCGAGTTCCCTTCACCCGACAAATACAGGCAATTAAACTAAAATGAAATAAAAGAAAAGAAACTGTACTTTTAAAATGATTTAAACTAAAGTAAAAGGAAATAAACTGTACACTAAGCAAAAAATAAATAGGTAAAATACAAAAAAATATTCAAGATACTTATTATTATTATTATTATTTAGTACTTTGCCACTTGTCTCCACTAGTACTTTTATTCTGTGATTATTAAACTATATGTATATATACATATTGTGTAGAGGTCGACCGATATGGGTTTTTCTAAGGCTGATGCCGATTTAAAAAAAAAAAAAAAAAAAAAAAAAAAAAAAATTTGGTCAGCCGATGGCCGATATTTGAGGCTGATATTTAAAGCATTTTTTTGTTTCTTTGTTTTTTTAACCACATTAACCATAAAATACAATTGAAATACTCAGATAATTAAGATTTTTATGCAGCAATATAAATGAAATTCTTAATACATGTACACATAGTACTCTTTTAGCATTTACTGAACTACTGAACACAGGTGCCTGGTCAAATATCTTTTAACATTTTTACTACTGATCAGATATCGGTCTACCTCTAATATCGTGCATACTATAATATTATATTATAACATAATAAGCTGCTTATTATTAGTATGATTATTACTACTTTGCCACTTGTTTCTACTAGTACTTCCAATGTGTAATTGCAATTTTCCACTACTGTTTTTTATGTTTTTTTTGTTTGTTTGTTTTTTATAGTTATTGTATTGCTTTTTTATTACTTTTTTCTTGCGGTATTTCATGTTTGTATGTTCGGGGTTGTGCCACTTTTGGAACCTCAATTTCCTGAGAGCTCTGCCCAAAGGATCAATAAAGCTCTAGCTAATCTAATCTTAAATAAAATAAAGTGAGTCCCCTGCGAAAATGGTAAGAGTATTAGATGCAAAAAAAAATATATAGCCATATCGTGCAAGATACAAAATAGACACTGAGTGAAAATATTATTACTGTTGTTGTGCAAATATGCAAGGACATGTGCATATAGAGTGGTAGAGCAAGATAAAAAAAAAAAAAAATACAAATACAAAAAGAGAATAGAGATACATGGAAGCAGTATGAATTGCAGCATAAACACAGTGGGACTTCCTGTATTGATCATTAACCTTTGACCCCTACCATCAGTCTTGTTGAGTCGCAACAGCCAATACATGGAAACTATAACACTGTGGTTAATAGTTTATTATTTTATTGACAATGTTCTCCAGTAAAAGATAACAGCATCGACTCGGCTAAAACAAAACGCATCAGCTGGTTGAATACTCATGTTGTGCTTCTTAGCGTTATCCAGAAACCGTCCGATACGCGTCGAGCTCAGGATGTGTAGCACAGAATATGGGTAATCATTAACAGGGCGTCTTTATGACGCATCATGGGATTTGCTGTCATTTTGTTAGTGACTTTTGCACAGAAACGCAGAATCTTATCTATACGTCAAATAACTCATTACCCTACAGCGGTCAGGAGTGTGTACAGGCTGTATTGACTGATAGAATTGCTCCATATGAGTCTTCTCCATCCAGGCTGCTCTGTCCCAAGGGGAGCGCTCCTATATATGAGGAAGTTAACCCTCCGTTTACAGGCTCAAACAGCTTTGAAGGAGTGATATTTTGCTTTTTTAAATGGAATTCTTCATTTTCCAACATTTCCCTGTGCTCTACATAAACTGTAAATGCTCTGCTTGGCTCTGAATTCTTCATTCATTCAACTCCACAGGTCCACCTTCAACCCTGTTTCTGAGTAATGACACTAGAAAGGTGCTTTGGAGCGCTGGCCCTTTAAATGCAAATGAGCCACTTCAGGCCCCGCCCCCTCCAGGCTTTTGACTGTGCTGCTCTGTCCCGTTCAACCAACAACCAAACATCTTAGATAATCGGCTCAAAGTTTGGACATATTTCCAGTTTTTACTACAACCGCTGCTGCTGACAAACAATTGACCCTTTGCTAAGTCCCGCCCCCCATGGTTACAGTTGCTAGGCCTGGCACGCTTTCTCTTGCGGTTCATTCTGGCTGGCATGTAAACATGGATTTCAAATCTTGACGAATCATGTACAGAACACACGCATACAGGAACAACAATGTTCTTGCGTCGCAGGGTAAGTCAGTCATGTTTTAGTTTAAGCTAACTTTCAGTTTTGACTCCCTATAGTTTTCGGTATCTGATATGTTTTAGCCGGTTGCTAAATGCTAAGTTTTCCATCTGTTTATAGCGTACCAGGATATTGTTCCCGCATCCCACAGTTGCTCCTCTCTTAGTTGCCATTGCTAACGTGTGATTGATCAGTGGTGGTTCTAGGGCGGGACTTAGCGAAGGGTCAGTTATATCGTACTCGGAGAAATGTTCGACGGAAGTCTTGACCTTATACGTGCAAACGTTGTGACGTAACTAGTCAGACTGATCTCATGAAATCGCGCTGCAGTGTGTCACGCCGGTTCTTATGGCATTTGGCGTGCTATGCGTACGCATTTTCATCTTTCCTTGTGTTACTCAACGCCACTTGATCGCGCGTCCGTGTACGCCAAGATCTCCGGTTCACATATCCGTAACCGCTAATCACATGGTATTTGACGCGGCGTGAACATATACGCGGAAAGCTTATAATGCGTAGAGATAACACGCCAATTAAAAGTGGCGTATTAGCTGTACGCAGTTCATGATATCACGTTGAACTAGTTATAAAACATAACAAACTGAGCAGGAATTGAAACGGGTTGTAGAAATCCACTCGATTTTTGCGAAAATGAATATAAAGATAGCTTTGCAGCACCAGGAGGGTTCAAATTCAAACTGTATGAACTATTAGGGTCCAAATACACAAATAAATGAACCAAAGACTAATATTCTATTCTATTCTATTCTATTATTATACTATATAGACTATTATTGTAGCACTCTGAGGTTCACTGAATGAAAAGTGTGTTGTAAGTGAATTTATTATTATCATTATCATTATTATTATTATTATTATTATTATTATTATTATTATTAAAAGTGGATTTAGCAAAATATGACCCCTTTAACCCATAAAGACCTAGTGCTACTTTTGCGGCAGCTCCCAAATGATTTTTTCCTCTTTATTTAATCTTTCCTTCTTCAAGTGATTTATCAGCATTTATTGTATTTATCTTCTTTATTTTGCGTTTTTTTTTTTTTTTTTTGTGAAAATCAGGTATTTTCCTATATTTAATTCACTGATCATGTAGATGCTCATAAAAGCTCAAATTAACGTTGAGGGTTATTCTATCAAAAACAGAAAAAAAAAAAAAAAAAAAGAGTCTCTCAATGAAATATATTATTAAATAAACATAAAACAAGCGTCTCCATCCACTGTCGTCGATCAAACTCCATGGATTTTACTGGCGAGTCAATGTTGTAGAAGATGACGGTGTTGAGACTCTGGACGTCCAAATGGGTCATATCTGATCACCACGAAAAATACAAACTGTATTTTACACCAGTTATTTACACTTATTTATAGGTTTAGTGGTTCGTAAGTTATTAAACATTTTGCGTCGGTAGATGGTGGATGTTTGGGTCTTTATGGGTTAAACCAAAGATGCACTGGTTGGTGACTGGTTTAGACTTGGCTGGCAAATATCGGGTAAACGGGTTGTAGAAATCCACTCGATTTTTACCGGAATGAATCTAAAGACAGCTTTGCAGCACCTGGAGGGTTCAAATTCAAACATTATGAACTATTAGGGTCCAAATACACAAATAAATGAACCGATTAGACTAATAAAAGTGGTTTTAGATAAATATGAGCCCTTTAATGACCAGTAGGCAAGAAAATCACGAGTTAAATGATGCCATGGCTCATTTGTGGTTGACGTGTGTTGGTGTCACTTCCTAAAAAAACACATCATTTCCCTGTGAGATCGATGCATGAGTCACACACTGACATTGCATTTGCTTTTCTCTTGAAATCAGCATGTCTAGTTAATTCATTTCACCAGTCCACACTAATAAAAACGTACTTTTAGTCCAGAATAAAAGGACGTTTTCAGGGATTTACAGCCTCGGTCATTTTCGTTTAGCATCTGTTATGCGTCTTTTTACCGCAGCACAGATGTGGATTTTGGATTTTATTAAAGTAAGTGCATACAGAACAGGTTTGTCATGTCCTTGTACTAGTCAGTGGAGGGAACATTTTTGTGTTTTTTTTTTTGTTTTTTTTTCATCGATAGTGGAATTAAAATGTCACGCTGTAGCAGTTTTTAGACATACTTCCTTCTGTTCTCTATCGTCTTTATCAATTTGTACAGCCGGAAGTGTTTAATAATAATAGACTTTATCTTCCTCTGTAACACCCAGTATTTTCAGTCATTTCATTTTGGCTGGAAAAAAAAAAAAATTATATATATTGGACTGGAGATGCCTTCCTCTGCCCACACTCTGCTGGATGTATGAGCTCTATAAGGCCTGTAAATTAAAGGCTTCTTTCAGTCTGTCGGCTCTTTATCCCACTGTGTCGTGTCTCTGGTGAATTCACCTGGGGTTATATCAGCTAAAATTAGACTCTCAATTATGAGCAATTACCGTCAGGCCTGTGGGCCCCACAGTGGATTCACTCTGTCGCTTTCACCCTCGCCGCGCCACGCCACTCCATTTCCTTGCGTGGTTTGGTAAGTACCTACAGTAAAGTGAAAGTACGCAGACGGAAGCTGTGCTCACAGTTCCTCAAACCTTTTGTTGGTTCAGTTTCTATTTTATAACTGTGCTTTAATGGAGGCTGTTAACTATCTAATACACTGTACAATTACACTTGCCCCGTAGGCTTTCTTAAATTGGGGCGGTGTTGCGAGAATGTGCTCTAAATCCATCAAATATTACTTGCAGACGTTGGATGACTGATAGAATTGCAGTCACCGAATCTAAAAATATGCAGCGTGACACAAGATCTAGCGTCAGTGTAAAATCAACATGTACCGACGAAAGTTTGGTTTATACTTTTAAATCAAATCAAATGTATTTATATTGCCTCATATAGCCCGTCTCATAACAAAAGTTGTCTGCATCAGGGGTGTCGGAGTCCTTTTAGTTTAGTGGCCGCATACAGTCACGTAGGATTCCAAGTGGGCCGGACCGGTAAAATAATCTATATCAGGTTTTCCAAATGCAGGATAGTGAGCCTCCCATAAGAGAACTCAAAAGCAGTGAAAGGATGGTTTCTAAACGCACATATTTTCATGTAATTTTACATTTTTACACTGAAATAAAGAGGAAAAATGCATTGAGTTGAGTTATGATTATTGCCAGGTTATTATGATAGTATTTTACTGGTCTGATCCACTCGAGATTGAAATGGTCTGATGGTGGAGTCCGAACTAAAACGATTTTAACAGCTTTGATTGTTACTGCTTTGCATTCAGAGCTGGTCTAAACCAAACGTCTAAGCCAGTTTGCAGAAACTCACCAGAAGTTGGGCAAGACTTTTACAGTTGGTAAATGTCAAATGTCGTGTATTTTGCGTTGTCAAGGATGACGCTGAATGACATGGCGTACATGCACGTAAAAAAACGAAAATGGGAACTTTATCTGGTGATTACGCAAGACGGTGAATTAGACCGAGACTCCTGCTGCATAGACACGTGGTCTGACTTAATGTAAAAGTGATATGTGATTTTATGGACAGGGTTCTCGTGGTTTAAATATGTAAAATTCAGATTACAATGAAACCAAATACCCATAAAGACCCAAACATCTACTGACGACAAAACCATCTACTGATCGAAACCGTTTAATGCCTGTTGATCCACTAATCCTATCAATACATGTAAATAACTGGCGTAAAATACAGTTTGTCGTGTTTTCATGGTCATCAGATATGACCCATTTGGACGTTCAGAGGCTCCGTAGTTACCGTGGAAACACCGTCATCTTCTACAACACTGATTCACCAGTAAAACCCATGGAGTCGGATCAATGACAGTGGACGGAGACGCTTGGTTTATGTTCAGTTAATGATAGATTTAGTTGAAAATGTCACTTTTTCTTCAGTTTTGTCTGTTTCTGATGTGACAGTCATCTTTAATCTGAGCTTTTACGAACATCTCCGTGGCCAGCAAATTAAATATGGGGAAAAAACCTGATTTTCACAGAAAAAATGTAAAATACAGAGGATAATATTGTAATAAATGGTGATAAATCACTTAAGAAAAGTTAAATAGAGAGAAAAATTCTTTTGGGAGCTGCCACAAAAGTAGCGCTGGGTCTTTATGGGTAAAAATGTCAATATATTCAAATGAAAACCTGCTCATACTTGCTTTAGTTTTTAAAGAAATAGAAAAAAACAAAATAAGGAATGCATCTTTCCTTCTTCTAAAGTCTGATAGGATAATGCCAGGAAATAGACAGGTTCCAACATGCAGTAAATGCATCATAGTATCTAAGCAATATCAAATACAATACAACTTGCATTCTGTTTCAGTTTTATGCAACCAAACATACTGTCATGTACTCTAAATACTTCAGAAGGTAAAAAAAAAAAAAGAATAATACATTATCATAATGTTGTGAATATTTTTTTCTAAATGGGTCCTAATCATTATTTGCTATTATGCAGACAAATAAACTGTCTAATTTAGAGATTTTATTTGGTGTAAAATGAGAAGTAAAAGAAGGCCAACAATGACTTACATTTTCATTGATGGATTTGGAATAAATTTAGTTTTGTCCTTTTTTCCCCCAAAATAAAAAGTAGTACACTCGGCCTTTGTTTGCTTTTAACCCAGACATCTACATATCTTTGTAAATAGAGGCTAGAGAAAAAGCCTTTAATATTCATTGCCTCATAAAACTGCCAAAAAACACTGAAAACTTTGAAGAAATAGGAAAAAAAACAAAACGAAATAAAGAATGCATCACTCAGTCTTCTAAAGTTTAGGGTAATGCCAGGAAATAGACAGGTTCCATCACATGGTAAAGTGCCTTAAATGCATCACAGTGTCCAAGTAAACGCATAAAATACAAGACAGTCAATAAATAAATATTCTTTACTGTTTTGTGTCTCTTGAACACATCGTTTTGGCTTTAACCCATAATGCCTCTGTGTCGCCCATTTCTGCTCTGGTCATGTAATCCACACACAGAATCAACTTAAAATCTAACTAGTAAATTTTAACTCACCTCTTACCAGTTTTAGTGCTTTTATGCTGATTTTGTGCCGTTTTTATCGGTTTTTAAATTACGTTATAACCCCCTCAAAAAAAAAAAAAAAAGTATTATGAGAAAGGCATGAAATAAACTTAACCACTAAAGAACTGACTCACATTAAGCCACCAGTTACCATCTAAGTGGAGCCCTGGACGTAAATGCCAAACTGGACATAAATTTCATAATCTAAAATTATGAAATCCACGTGGTCAAGTTCCTGCATGAGCCATTATGCCAAAAAAAACAAAGAAGTCTTTCTGCACAAATACACATTTGACCAGAGTTAGTGTTTGTGCATTGAACTGCTGAGCTCAGATTCACTTCCCCTCACCGTACGCCTCAGTGCACACTTATTCTGCAGATGAAGAGGCGAAAGCACAGCTAAAAGTGTGCTGGAGCACTGTTCCGGGTATTAGTATCCTCACCTCCAGAGTCCGTTTCCTGTTTGAGGCTTCTTTTTATACATGATCATTAAGGTATGTTAATATCCATGTGCGTTACTTTCGTTTATAACCAGCGGGGCCGTTATTTAACCTCAGATCAGACTTCGGGAATTTTCCATGAAGCGGAAACAAATGTGCTCTGTAGAGAAAATGAACATAAAAAATACAACAAAAATCTTTGTAAACTGGAAGAATATTGTCATTCAGTCAAACTCCATATTTTGCAGTGTTAAAAAATGCACCTCATTACATTCAATACAGTGCAAAAGTCTTAGGCCCCCTTTAGATATTTGTAGTTTTTACAGGGTTGAAATGAGCATACGTGTTTATTTCTCGCTCATTTTTCTTTAATTGCAACAAGAAAATACAGTAAATAGATGCACAGACTCAAAAAGGCACAGAAAATTGAACTAAATGGGTTCTGAAGGACAAAGTGACTGTTTAGTGTGAGGTCTGACCCCACAACAAAAAGCAGCACAAACTATTAAAAACGTCTGAAATGTGTTGAATGAAACCAGGTGTAAAACATCAGGAAATGAATGCGATAAATCTGATATTGTGTGAACAAAAGAGTTAAAGACATGTTAAGTGCAAGAAGTCACACCGAATACGACCGCTCTGGGTGTTGTTTTTTTTTTTTTTTTTTTTCCCTGAAACTTTATTTTTTCTGACGTACATACTTCACTTGTATCAGACTGGGTTTTAACACAGACCCTGAGAAACGCACGTGCGGTGATTAGGACGTTACTAAACCAGCAAATCTGATGCAGGTCTAGGATTTTAGTACAGGACTGTACATGTACTTCATTTTTGTCTGTGTTTTGTCATGTCCCACTGTTCCGCTAAGTTACGGGGAAATTGGGGCGGGACTTCCTGTGCAATCCTGCCGATGTTCAAGCAGTAACGTAACATAAGATAAGACAGAATATAAGGATAAGTTAACCATCAATATTCAGTAAGTAGTGCTAAAATACAGAAATTCAGAAACAGTATTGAGACTATGATAAACTATAGTTAGATGCCCAAATAAGACTCCATGCAGTTTTTTTTTATTACTTTTTCTTATCTTTTATTGCCTGTAGTGATAGTGTCCCTATAGGTAATAACATGTATTTATGTTTTATATTTATTTGTGCTGTGGGCCTGTCTCTGGTTATATATTACTACAATAACAGTCCTTTTTTGCCCTTTTGTTTTTCATACTCTCCACTTCTGTACTTGATGACCCCCTGTTTCCTTAACCCATAAAGACTCAAACGTCCACCATCGAACAAAACCATATATTGACGTAAAATGTGTAATACCTGTTGATCGACTAATCCTACGAATCCATGTAAATAAATTAATGTAAAATGCAGTTTGTCGTCTTTTCACGGTCATCAGATTTGACCCATTTGGACGTTCAGAGGCTCCGCAGTTACCGTGGAAACACCGTCATCTTCTACAACACTGATTCACCAGTAAAACCCATGGAGTCGGATCAGTGACAGTGGATGGAGACGCTGGGTTTACGTTCAGTTATTGATAGCTTTAGTTGAAAATGTCACTTTTTCTTCAGTTTTGTCTGTTTCTGATGTGACAGTCATCTTTAATCTGAGCTTTTACGAACATCTCCGTGGCCAGTAAATTAAATATGGGGGGAAAAAAACCTGATTTTTACAGAAAAAATGTGAAACACAGAGGATAATATTGTAATAAAAGGTGATAAATCACTTAAGGAAAATTAAATAGAGAGAAATATTCTTTTGGGAGCTGCCACTGAAGTAGCGCTGGGTCTTTATGGGTTAATATGTCAATATATTCAAATGAAAACCTGCTCATACTTGCTTTAGTTTTTCGTAGTTTATGTTCAGTTAACGATAGATTTCCTGAAAAAGTCACTCTTTTTTTCAGTTTTCTCTGTTTCTGATATAATAACCCTCAACTTTAATCTGAGCTTTAAGGAACACCTACATGATCTGCAGCGTTTCAGGTTAAGTTTTGCCGTGGCGGTGCAGATGACGATGGCTGTATTCACACCTGGAAAGTCCTTTGGTCCACTTCTTTGGTTCGGATGCGGACTGTATTTTTTTTCCGTTCGGGTCGGATCACGTTCTCATTGTGCTTTTTGCTGGTGGACCAAAATTTGTTAACAGAAGCGCACACGTGACGAACTGCGCTGGCACTGGACAGAAAAGTTGGGGGCGGGGTGAATCAGAGACAGCGGGTGTTGATGAAAACGAACACGGAGGTCCTACATGATCACTGACCAAATGTCAATGAGCCATTCGGTCTCCTCTTTGCTCCACGTCTGTCCACGGCTCACGGCTGCTGCTGTTAGCTCTGACTACAAATGCGGCTCGGCTGCTGCCAGTTCTGTTGAATTACCCACAATGCAACGGTGGCTCGTCAAGCACAAAAAGGTGCATTGGTTCCCTGGTTTGTTTCAGCCCAGAGTCCGTTTGGAAGCGGACCGAGACCACCTACGCTTGTTTGGTTCGAATCGGGAGTTTGCATGTTTGTATTCACACCAAACGAACCCTGGTCCGTTTTACATGGACCAAACGAAATAGGTCTGAATGTCATTGGTTCTATCATGACTCGTGCCCCTCCCCCTCAGATGACACACCGCCACAGCAGGAGATCGACACTGATCTGCAAATTAAATGTAGGAAACTACATGATTTACACTGAAAAAATGCAAAAAAAAGAGGATAATATTGTAATAAATGGCGATAATTACTTAAAGGTTAAATTGGGAGAAAAATGCATTTGGGATGTGCCAAAAAAGTAGCACTGGGTCTTTATGGGTTAATACATTTTGTGTTTTTTGACCCGGTGAAGAACCCGCCACCACTTTCTTGCTTCTTTCTTCACCACCGATCAGTCAGTCGGCTGAGGACAGTTGACTCGGCAGATGATTATCCTATAAGGAGTGGGCGCAATGGGACTAAAATCAGTTGATCCTAGAGGAGTGGGAAACAATCTAAAAAGAGTCCAGCTGCAGAAAAGGCTGTGAGAGAAACTGGGATTGATAGTGACACTTCATATCCCGCTGGTAATTCTCCTTGCTTTGCCTTTGGAAAAAAAAAATCATCTTAGATTTTCAAAGAGAATGACTACAGAGAATGGGCTTATTATCATGGCAGATTACTTCTGCCATTCTCTGTGCGGATTAGGCCAATGGCAAATTAGGGAAAAATAGGTCAAAGAAGAGTCATCTTTCTCCTCATCATTTCTGACTGCAGGAACGTTAAGCCCCCTCTGAGAGGTTACCAAATAAAGACTGAAATGAAAATGAATGGTATGTCTGGCTGTTTGTCAAAGCAATCTAAGAGGTAATATTTGATTTTAGGTGTATGGTCTGTCTTATTCAATTTGGGAACTTTGTTAAAAAAAAAAAAAAAAAAAAAAAAAAAAAACCATATATTCCACTGAATTCAAATGCATCATCGTCTCCAAGTAACCACAAACAATAAACGTCATTTACAGTTTTGTTTCTGAACGTATCCATTTTGGCTTTAACCCATAATGTCTCTGCTCTACTCATATAAGCCCCACATAGAATACAATACAATACAATACAATACAATATTTTTTATTGTCATTGTTACAGGTACAACAAAATTCAAAGTGCCATCCAATCTGTACATTATACATAAAACCTACTATAAAAATACATACAATGAACTTAAAATATGAATAAATTTTAACTTGGCTTTTACCGATTTTACTGCTGCTTGTGACATTTTCATTACTTTTACAATTATTACTTTATAAATCCCCCTAAAATGCATTATGAAAAGCACGTGAAACAAAAACTGTTTGGCTGAAAGTTAAATATGTAATACTTTCATTCATTACATTTCATTACATCAATTTGGGTTCTATGTAAAAAAAAAAAAAAAAAAAAACAGATATTCAACTGAATTCAAATATGTTACCACACATAAAGAAATATCAAATACAGCACAAACAATAAATACCGTTTACAGTTTTGTTTCTGTTTTGTTTCTATTTTGTCTGTAACCCATAATGTCTCTAATCTACTTCTATAAGCCCCACAGAGAATCGAATCGAATCAAATACCCTAAAAACTGAAAATGTAAAGTATACATTTTAACTTGGCTTTTACCAATTTTACTGCTTTTTGTGACATTTTCATTAAAATAAGATAAGACTTTATTAATCCCACCATGGGGGAAATTTCACAGTTTACAGCAATGAAAACACATCCAGCACGTTCAAACTGCAATAGTGAAAAAAATAGAAAAGTAAAAGTAAGAAAAATCTTGTGTTAATATAAATATTTATATTTTTATTTACTTTTACAGTTACTTTATAAACCCCTCCTAAAATGCATTATGAGAAACATACGAAACATGTGGTACCAGGCATAACAAACCCCGCCCCTTGCACAAATTTTGCCCATTATAAGTAAATGGGAAGATTTTTTTTTTTTTTTTTTTTAAATCATAAAAATTTTAACTTTCACCTACCTTTCCCAAAATGTAATGATATCTGTTCTGGGTCACTGGCAAACTATAAATAAAATTTGATATGAGTCGCATCAATAGTTTTGATGCTACAGTGTTGAAGAAACAAAGAAGTGGTTCCAGGCACAACAAGCCCCGCCCCTCGCACGTATTGTAGCTCATTTTGGCATCGATCCAGCTGACGTCATCATGTCTATGCGTGTGCTGATGTCAGTATATCAGTTACCTCTAGAATATGTGCCAAGTTGAAAGTAAATTGAAACTAAATTGATGTTTTTAGAGACATGTGAAATGTTGCCCATTATAAGTAAATGAGAGGAAAAAAAGATGTAAAGAATTCATAAAAAAATGTTAGCTTTGACCTACTTTTTCCCAAAATGTAATCACATCTATTCTGGGTCACTGGGAATCTGTAAACCCAATTTGGTATGAATTCAACCAATAATTTTGCTGCTATAGACATTTAAAATTTCACCCTTCGTAAGTAAATGGGGAAAAAAAAAACGATTTTAAAATTCCTAAAAATTTGAACTTTGACCTACTTTTCCCAAAATATAATCCCATCTATTCTGGGTCACTAGCAATCTGTAAACCAAATTTGGTAGGAATTCAACCAATAATTTTGCTGCTATAGACATTTAAAATTTCACCCTTTGTAAGTTAATGGGAAGAAATTTTTTTTTTTTTAATTCCTAAAAATTTGTACTTTTACCTACTTTTCCCAAAATGCAAAGAGATCTATTCTGTGTCACTTGCAATCTAAAAACCCAATTTGGTACGAATTCAACCAGTAGTTTTGCTGCTACAGTGTTAACAAACAAACAACGAAACAAACCGAACCAAGAACAACACCCCTTGCCTCTTTTTCGGGGGGTAATAACCACTAAAAAACAGTTTGGCTGACAGTTTAATAAATAACACTTCACATTAAGCTCATATATTAAGTCACCAGTTACCATCCAGTTGAAGCTTGGCTGTAAATGCCAAGTTGGACATAAGAGTCATGTATTTGTAAATCATTTCTGACTGCACAAAGGTTTAAGCCCAGTCTGAAATGAAAACGGATGGTATGTCTCGCTGTTACTCAACGCAGTCTGAGAGGTTATATTTGATTTTAGATTTATGGTCTGTTTTGTTCATTACATCAGTCGAGGTGCTTTGTATCCACTGACTTCTCCCCTCGTCCGCCAGGTCAGGAACGCTTCGGGAACATGACGCGGGTGTACTACAAAGAGGCTGTGGGGGCGTTTGTGGTGTTCGACGTGACGAGGGGCTCCACGTTTGAGGCTGTATCCAAGTGGAAGCATGACCTGGACAGCAAGGTGAAACTGGCGAATGGTAATCCCATCCCTTCGGTGCTGCTCGCCAATAAATGTGACCAGAAAAAAGACAGCACCAACAACACAGCTCTAATGGACAGTTTCTGCAAAGAGACCGGCTTCTTGGGCTGGTTTGAAACATCTGCCAAGGTGAGGCCTTCAAGTGTCTTCTTCCACAGCCGTCTTCTTTCACTCATTCACGCTTTGGTTCTATTTTTTTTTCCACAGTTTGAAGGTGGATTAAGCGATTTAACGTTCTAACGTGATTCGCATTCCACCGTTTTGTGCGTGTTTGTGCACAGCTTTGACTGTTTAACACGTAAACGCCCAAACGTCGACCAAAAGCATCTACTGATTGAAACCGTTTGATACCTGTCGATCCACTAATCCTATCAATACATGGAAATAACTGGTGTAAAATGCAGTTGGTCATCTTTTCACGGTCATCACATATGACCCATTTGGACGTTCGGAGGTTCCGTAGTTACCGTGGAAACACCGTCATCTTCTACAACGTTGATTCACCAGTAAAACCCGTGGAGTTGGATCAACGACAGTGGACGGAGACGCTGGGTTTTTGTTCAATTAGTGATAGATTTTACTGAAAAAGTCACTTTTTCTAATTGTTTTCTCAGTTTTTGATATGATTTTCACTGAAAAGATGCCAAAAATAGAGGATAATATTACGACAAATGGTGATAAATCACTTAAGAAAAGTTAAATATGGAGAAAAAGGTATTTTGGAACTACCTCTAAAGCAGCACCGGGTCTTTATGGGTTAAATGGGGGGAAAAAAATATTGTCCGATTCACACAGCACTTGCAAATTTTTTTTAATGCAAATGCGAAAAGTGTCTGAAGGAGCATTTAAAGGATGTGTACGTATCACCTGCTTCTCAGGAATCACTTACTCCACCTTTAAATCCATGTGCAGCAGCATGAAATTTCCAGAATTAAAGTTCAAGTTAATGCTGCCTGAAATATCTTACATCATAAGCGCTACATTTTTCTCCTAATACGTTATGTTATGGTTCAAACGTGACTGGTAATGGCTTTAAATCTCATTTTATGCTTGAACGTGACTTGAGTTTGTGACAAGTCAGATGCGATTGGAGCTTTAAACTAGTCGCAGAGCCAAAACAGGAAATAGACACCGGACTTTTGAAGTTGTTTTACCGGTCCCTCGATCTACTGACTGCTTTTTGTCACCGTACAGGAAACTCTTACAGGAGTTGCTGTAAATGATGCAGGAGTGTGTGGCCTCACTGGTGTGACTGGGAAACAGCAGTCGTTCTTTTTCAATTCAGTCAATTCCAATTTTATTTATAGAGCCCAATATGATGATAATAATAATAATAATAATAATAATAATAATAATGATGATAATGATAATAATAATAATAATAATAATGTGCAAAATGACATTTAAGTGCAAATGGAATTATGACCAGATTGTATTATTATTATTATCATCATTATTATAATAATAATAATGTGCAAAATGACATTTAAGTGCAAATGGAATTTTGACCAGATTGTATTATTATTATTAATAGTAATAATAATAATGATTATAATAATAATGATGATAATAATAATAATACAATCTGGTCATAATTCCATTTGCACTTAAATGTCATTTTGCACATTCCTGGTTGGAATATTTCAACTTGTTTTGCACCTTACGATTATATTTCAGCACATTACAGCCATTACCCAGATTCTACCAATGTATTATACTTCTAATTTATAGTGTACAGTGTATAGTTACAGTGTTTGCCCTTATGTATATTTCTCTTTACTCATATAAAAAAGATAAATAAAAATATATAAAATATAAATACCACATAAATATCCGTATCAACTTAGAATATCCCGTATGTTAAGCAATTTTTATCCCTCGTCTTCCATATACTTATTTAGAAATAACTTTTTGTACCTCTTTTTAAATACATTTATGTCAATAGATAGATAGATACTTTGTCATTGCACATATTTATACAATGACATTTTGTTTGACAGTAATCCCTGTCACATCAGATAAAAGTATAAATACCAACAAAATAAACTGAAAATATAAAAATATAAATAAGTAAAGTTAAAATAGGAATATGTGAAAAATATAAAGAATACACCAGAACGTGTATCTGTCTGGAAGTCGTGCAGTACAGAATGGTGTCGTATACAGTTCCAATGAGCCCGTCTAATACTGCGTTTACACTGCAGGTCCAAAAGCCCAATTCCAAAATTCTTTTTTTTTTTTTTCCAAATTTTTTTTTACGTCAGATTCTAATTCAAATGCGATTGCCATCAGAGCCATTTGTGAACAGTCTATGGTCCTGAAGTGACCCCGCATGT